>VDFB02041231.1:0-87776 GCA_007258455.2 Sequoia sempervirens
ATGGAAATAGCATTTTTGTATGGAAACACATAATAAATGTGTCACTAAAATATCTAAGAGCATCATTGTCTCTACAAAAAATAAGAAAAACATTCTTCAAGAGAAAAATCCATTAAATTTGATCAGTATTGCCCTCCTTCTAGTTCCAAAATGTGACAGACGGATTACTATGGGCTAAGTACACTTGATCCATGAGGATTCAAAGCATAATCATGCCAATAAATGTCAATCCCAATAGATATCATTCAATTTAAACAAAGACAATAAGCCATTAAAAACTAGCATATTAAAATATGAAAGCTTGAGAAACCTCTAATCTAATACATTGAAACTTATCCTATTGGGGGAGTGGTGTCACACTAATGTGGAATGGTGACCCTTTTCCCAATCCTATGGATAAATGAGCCTATTCTGATTGATTCTATTAAGGAGAATCAATGAAACTGATGAAATATGTGTGATGAAACATGATTTACAAGCTACATGAACATGATGCAAGCTATTTTATCATGATCTATGCTAAGATGATTGATATGAGTGTATACAAAGCTAATCTAAATGGATTTTAAGCTAAAAAAAAATGGGAACCCTAATTAACAAATAAGCTAAATGGATGCATTTATGTTATCATGGAAGCCATTAATGGAAGCTAAGCTAATATAATGCAATTAAAATAAGCTAAAATTGTGCTAAATATGAGTGAAAGTGAGAGTGATGTTAACAAAGAAAGTTTGATGTTAAAAGATGGATCCATTTTTCTCTAAATACTGACCTATTTATAGGAGAGAAAATGAGAAATGAAGGGTTGAGATAAAAAAGGTTAATCAATGGTGAAGGATGGAGGAAGTTAGAGGCATGGATCATGGATTCTCATCAAGGGATGAGAATCAATGATGAGATTTAATCAAGGGTTCACCTTTGTCCAAACAGACACACTTTTAACTTGAACAAGAAATCTTGTAAGTTTGTTACAAAAAGGAATATTCCCCTTTTCAAATGAGTGAAGAAAGGGAATATTCTTTAGAATATTCTCATGGGTGAGGAACATAGATATTGATCAAATTAAAATAAAGTTTTAATGTGCAGAAAGGGGGAAGGAATATTCCTTGGGAATATACCTTTTGGAGGAATGTGCAAAGGAGGGATATTCCCTTGGAATATTCCTTTGCAAGTGGGGAGGTAATTAAATTTATTAGTAATTGATAATTGAAACAATGTAAATTATGCAGTTTTAGAAGAATTAGATGGTATTCATTAAATAAAGTGATTTAATGAAAGGGGAAAAGTGAAAAGATATTTAATTAAATAACTTAGGGTTATTTAATTAAATAAAAGATTTAGGGATTTAAATTAAATAGTTTGATGTATTTAATTTAATAAGATGAAATGTTAGCATGGAAGGAGGTGAATTGACCTAATTAAATTGATTAGGTTAATAGATGAAAATGACATAATTAATTAAATAGCTAGGCTAATTTAATCAATTAAGAAAAAAGAGGATGAGTTTGACAATGAAAAGGTGTTAGTATACCTTATTTGAGTGCATGATATCATTCAAGACATTTTTAAGTGTCTACAATGACACCTTATTTGGTGTATGTTATTGTTGCAATGAGAAATTTTTGTAGGTGGACAATGTAAGGGAACAAAATAATAACTCTAGTATACAAGTACTTTCCTCAAATAACTCTTGATGGAAGAGTTCATCACTTTCAAAGAGTTAATGATGATTTCTTTTCTCCTTTCTTATGTGCATTTGATCCTGAGTTAGAGACAAAAATGGTTTCTGACAAGGCATGGACTGTGGTAAACAAATATGGTTGCTTATATCTATAGTTCCCCACATTCACCTACTTGAGCATTGGTTGCTTCATGGGTTATCCATACATGCTCCTGAGATACCCTAGTGACAATATTTTCCTAATGGAGCTTTGTAGAAAATTAATGGTTGTCCATAGTAAGTAAATGGAATCACACAATCCAGGCTTCAATTTTTCCCTCACGATTGGCAGGTATTCCATCCAAACATCTCCAAGGGCTAGGGACATAGAACTTGAGATGTTGGTGTAGCCACAGTAGGATGGTCCTCAAAGAGAACAATTCTAATTGTGTAGCAAGAGCAACACAATAGAATCAACACATAATATGGAGGAAAATGTAGATTCAAACATTCTCATTAACAGAAATCTTGATTAAAATCGACCGACAACATCTGGGCTTATAGATTCAGCTCACAAGCCTGATATAACATGTTCAAAAATACAACATTCATATATGCTCCTTAATGTGAGTTGAAAACTAACATCCCAAAACTATTATTCATTTGACTAATTTTCTAACAATCAATTACAATTATTTATATCACATCTTGAGATCTAGAATCATCTACATCAGCCAAAGATTATTACAATCTCCAATGAAATAAAATGTAACGTGTGCATGAACAGGTTAGCCTCAAATTTGAATTACTCCTCAATGAATACATAGGATGAAGTGTGGACCTATAATTACGGTCAGGGACACTCCATGGAACAATTTGAATCACACCATCAAGATCCACAAGTTACGAGAAGGATCCACAAATCATCAAGCTAGCCGTTGGGCTTGAAAATTATTTTGGTGTTAGTTCAAGAAATTACCACTAAATTTGGAAGTGATAACTTGTCGGAAAAAGATCCAATCACGCTCAAATCTTGGAATAAGGAAAACGAACATTTCCATGATGTACACATAGATCCACAAGGTCTAGTGAGCAACTATGATGAAACACCAACACAAACCGAGCAAGAATAAAACAAGAACAAAAACTGAAAGAATTTTTTTTTTTGGTTGATGCAAGATTGCCAAGAACCAAGGATGCTCCTGCATCAGACATCCAGGGTTATTTGAAAAGTGATTCCCTCACTTTTCTAGGGCTAAAGGAAAACTAAAACGGTCTACCTCAGCCTAAGAAATACAAGAAGAATCCTCTACTAGTCTACCTTTCCACTTCACAAGATATTCCTTGTATTGTATTCCATGAGTTTTCCTCCCATCTCAGATATCCAAAATATCTTCAATCTCATCTATTTTTTTTTTAGGAAACTGATTCTCCAATTTTTCTTTATTGTCTTCATTGAATTCTACTTCATGGTACTGATGTATATTTGTGATGTTGAATATAGATGATATACCCATGTCATTCGGTAACTCTACTTCCTATGCATTTCCTAAATCAAATTTCTTCAAAATATTATATAGTCCAAACTTCCTCATCTTTAGCTTATTGTATGTTCCAACGGGAAATATTTCCTTCATTAGATACCCCATCACTTCATCTCCAACTTCAAACTCCTTATGTATCATTTCATCTACTTTCTCCTTATATTTTTGGTTCATATCTTCCAATTCCTCCTTCACTTGAGTATGCACTTTCTTCATATGCTCTACAAATTCCTCTGCTTCTGTACTCCTTTTATCTTCCTTACTGATGTCTCTCAACTTTGATATATCTCTAGGATGAACTCCGATAACAATCTCAAAATTTATCTCTCTGGTCTCCTATTCATTGAATTATTGTAAGTAAACTCTGCTTGTGCAAGGACTAAATCCCAACTTCTGATCTTCTCTCCAACCAAACATCTTACAAAATTCCCAAAACTCCTATTTACTACCTCTATCTATCCATTTGTCTATGGGTGAAAAATAGAACTAAATTTCAAATCTTTCTTCAACTTCATCCAAAGTGTCCTCCAAAATTAATCAACAAACTTTGTGTCTCTGTCTGAAATAATACTCCTAGGTAATCCATGCAATTTGACCACTTCTTTGAAAAATAATTCTACTACATGTACTACATTTGTTTTCTTCTTACAAGGTATAAAATGTCCCATTTTATAAAATCTATCCACCACCACAAATTTAGAATCATTACCTCTTTGTGTCTTCGGCAAACCAAGTATGAAATCCATGCTGATATCCTCCCAAGGTCTCTTCGGAATTGTCAATGATTTATACAATCCAGCATTCTAACTAATCCCTTTTGTAACTTCACAAAATCTACAACTTTGTGCAAATTTTCTAACATCCTTATGAATCTGTGGCCAAAAGTAATTCTCACTTACCAAGGCTACTATCTTATCAATTCCAAAGTGTCCTGCCAATCCTCTAGTATATTTTTCTTTCACCAGGTTCTCCCTCATTGAAATCCAAGGTATACACAACTGATTCCCTCTAAACAACATATCCTCCTAAATCAAAAAATCCAACCATTGACTCCTATCCTCCAAAATTGGTTCTTTACAATCTCTCCAAGGTTTTGCAAAATTTGTGTCTTCATCATGCAAGTTCTTCAATTCTTCAAAGACCAATACCTCCACTCTCATCTCTATCAGTAAATTCCTTCTCCTACTCAAGGAATCAACAAATCTATTTGAATTTCCACTCCTATGTTTCAAAGAAAATATATAACTCTGCAAGAACTCCACCCATCTCATGTGTCTCTGATTCAACTTACCTTGACTGTTCAAATATTGCAAAGCTTGATGATCTGTATACAACACAAACTCCTTAGGCAACAAGTAATGTCTCCACTTCTTCAAGGCTTGAACTATGGTATAACACTCCTAATCATACACTGAATATCTTCTCCTAGCAGCATTCAATTTCTCACTGAAATAATCTATTGGTCTTCCTTCTTGACTTAATATTTCTCCAATTGTATTTCCACTTGCATAACAGTCTACTTGAAATATGTTATCAAAGTCTGGTAAAGCCAACACAAGCTTCCCAGACACTTTTTGTTTCAACAACTCAAAACTCCTATCTACTCCAGATTTCCACCTAAAATCTTGTCTATCTCCTCTCATTGTTTTTGTCATAGGACTGCAAATAGAACTGAAATTCCTAATGAACTTCTGGTATAAACTAGCCAATCCATGAAATGATCTTACCTCTCCAACACTATCCAGTGTAAGCCATTCAACAATTTATCTTACCTTCTCAGGATCCATTTTCAATCCATCCACAGATATCACAAATCCTAGATATACCAACTCCTCTTTCATGAAACTACACTTCTTAATGTTTATCAGCAACTGCTCTTCTCTCAACCTCTACAAAAATTGTTTTATATGCAACAAATATTCTTCTCTACTCTTACTGAAAATAAAGATGTCATCCAAATAAATAATCACAAACTTACCCAAGAATTTCTTCAATACCTCATTCATCAGCTCATGAAAGTACTCAGTGCATTTGTTAGTCCAAAAGGCATCACCAGACACTCATACAATCCTTCATTTGTCTTGAATGTTGTCTTCCACTCATCCCATTCTTTGATTTTGATTTGATGATATCCACTCTTCAATTCTATCTTTGCAAATTATTTAGCTCCACTCAAACAATCCATAATGTCATCCATCTGGGGCAAAGGAAATATATATTTCATTGTGATATTGTTTATTGCTCTAGAGTCTGTACACATCCTCCATTCTCTATCCTTCTTAGGTGCTAACACAATAGTTACTGTACAAGGACTTAAGCTTTCTCTGATCAAACCCTTCCTCAAAAATTCTTGCACTTGTCTATTCAACTCTTCATTCTCTGTAGGTGTCATCCAGTGTGTTGCTTTATTAGGAAAACTAGCTCCAAGAATCAGATCCATGCAATGACTAATACTCCTCATAGGTGGCAATCCATCAGGTACATTATCCCAAATGATCTCTTCATACTCTTTCAACAACTCTTTTATCTCCTCTAGTTGTTCTTTTGCATGCTTCAAGTCTTCAACCTTCTTAGGAATCAAGGCATAGCACATGTTCTCATGTCTCAATCCATCTAGAAATATCCTTCCATCAACCAAATAAACTCTAGCACTCAAACAAACTTCAACTTTTGGAACATCTTCCAATGGCAACAAAGTCTACTTCACTCCATTAGCAACAATAGTATATGCATTCTTCTTTCCATCATGAATAGCCTGTCTATCATACTGCCAAGGTCTTCCCAACAAAACGTGGCATACATCCATAGATCACACAAAACTTCATCATGGTAATTTCCTATTTTCAATTTCACCAAAAAATGTTCACTTACAAGTATCTTATGCTCATCTTTAATCTATGCTATCTGATAGGGCTTCAAGTGTTTCAATCTTTCCAACTTCAATTTGTTCACCATTTCTTCAGAAACCAAGTTCTCTAAATTTCCACTCTCAACAATCACTTTGCAACATTTACCATCTACCTTGCATCTAGTCTAAAACAAATTCTTTCTTTGCAACGGTTCTTGCTCCATCTCACTTTCACACAACACTCTTTTATTCACCAACACTTCCCCATCTTCCAGTTTATTAGATGATCTGGCATGATCTTCCTCAACAAAGGTTTTCCTTCTATTGTTCTTTGTCTTTATGCTTGTCTCTCCTTGATTGCATTCAAATTCTCTATGTCCTTCTCCACCACACTTAAAACAAGTTCCCTTGAATACTATCTTTTCTTGTCCTCTATCTTCTTTTCTATAACCCTCATTCTGATAACCACCATATCCTCCTCTTCAATAAAAGTTCCCATCACCTCTATCATTCTTACTGACTTCCTTATCTTTATTCTGATCTACAAAAGTTCCTTTTCCTCCTCTAGTAAAAATTATTCCTCTATGAAATCTTCCACCCCTTCCTCTTTGTCTCTGCTCATATCTTTTATTTAGCTTCTCTTCTACTTTTAGGGCACATTGATATGCCTCTTCCACACTCTGCAACTTGATCAAACTTATCTCATCCTATATAGATGACCTCAAGCCATTCACATATTTGGCTACTTGCTCGATCTCATCCTCTGAATGTCTAGATCTTATATTCAACTTATAGAACTCCTCAGTATATTCTATCACACTTGATTCCTTCTACTTCAAATTTTGCAACTTCTGGAACAAACTAATTTAATAATCTGTAGGAATAAACTTTTTTTTTAACTTATTCACCATCTGATCCCATGATTTTATCTTTTCTTTTCCTCTTCTTTTCCTATCTATCTCTAAATGTTCCCACCAAAGGGATGCATGTCCTTTCAACTTTTTACAATAAAATTTTACCTTCTTATCTTCCATGGTACCTTGAAAATCAAAATGCTTTTCCATCTTTGTTATCCAATCAAGCAATTCTTTTGAATCCAACTTACCATTATAATCTGATGGATTGAAATGTGGTTTTGTATTCACTCTAGTTAGGGCTCTTATGAACCTCTCTTCTCCCTAATCCAGGATAGGTTGATCTTCTCTTCCTCTTTCTTCCTATACTTCTACCTCTTCATCACTCACATCATCAAGTGGTTGACCTCTCCTTTGGGTCATTTTAACTGCATCTAATCTAGCAACAATTCCTCTCAACATTTCCATTAAAGCTAGGTCTGCATTTCCACACACTCCATTTCCACTAACATTTCTTCTTCCCTCCATCTTTACATAAATCCTCTATAGCTGCAAGTTGGATCCTCAGTCCACCACCCCACAAGAAATCTTCAATAGGACTCCGCAAATTCTGGCAATCTCTCATGGATCAAATCTCGCTCTGATACCAATCTGGTGCAGCCACTGTAGGAGGGTCCTCAAAGAGAACAATTCAGACCATGTAGCAAGAGTAACACAATAGAAGAAACACAAAATATGGAGGAAAATACATATTCAAGCATTCTCATTAATAGAAATCTCAATTACAATCAGCCAACAACATTTAGGCTTACAGATTCGGCTCACAGGCCTAATATAACATGTTAAAAAATACAATATTCCCATATGCTCCTTAATGTGAGTTGAAATCTAACATCCCAAACATATTATTCATCTGACTACTTTTATAATGATCTATTACAATTATTTATATCACATCTTGAGATCTAGAATCATTTGTGTTAGCCAAAGATTATTAAAATCTCTAATGAAAGAAAATGTAATGTTTGCATGAACAGGATGGCCTCAAGTTTGAATTACTCCTTGGTGAATACATAGGATGAAGTGTGGACCTATAATTAAGGTCGGGGAAACTCCATGGAACAATTTGAATCACACCATCAAGATCCACAAGTTACGGGAAGGATCCACAAATGATCAAGCTAGCCATTGGGCTTGAAAATTATTCCAGTGTCGGTTCAATAAATTGCCACTAAATCTGAAAGTGATAACTTGCCAGAAAAAGATCCAATCATGCTCAAATCTTGGAATAAGGAAAATGAACATGTCCAAGATGTACACATAGATCCACAGGGTCTGGTGAGAAACTATGATGAAACACCAACATGAATTGAGCAAGAATAGAACAAGAAAAAAAATTGAAAGATTTTTTATTTTGTTTGGTTGATGCAAGATTGCAGAGAACCAAGGATGCTCCTACATCAGATGCAGTGGGTTACTTTGAAGACTTTCAAAATAAGGAATGATTTTGAATACCATGGAATTAAAGATAAGATCAAGAAATCCCACACCCATGTGCATGGAATTGAAGATGTGTGAGCAGATCAAAGGATAGAGGAGGAGATACGAAAAATGGAATATTGTCAACTGACTCTGGGACAAATTGAAAATATTGACTTGGAAGATATTATTGAAGGTATGGAGGACAATGGAAACATCCTAGAATCTTCGTATGAGAGGAATAATATTGCAATCCATCTCCTCTACTATATATCCAAAGGTCAAAGAAGGAAGTGACATCAATCAAAGAAATGTGTGAACAGATCCTAGCTACCACAAATGTATGGTTAGAGTAAAAGGGGATTTGTTTGAAACAATTTTTTACTAGATTAGAGGAGGAAGAACCTAAAGTTCCAATGGGTAGGAAATCCAAGTTGAGGATAGAGAACAAGTACTATGTACCTAAGTCTGGCATGAAACACAAGCAAAAAATAATATTTTTTTAAAAGTGAATAAGAGTCAAGCAACTAAAGGATCATCTCAAGTTACAAGTGTGGAAATTCCTAGAGAATTTTTGACTAATGCTTCACCAATTGTAAAAACTTTCGTGAGTTGATCTCTATCAACACAAGCTATGACTACTAGTCTAGAAGGAAGTGCTTCTTCGCTTCCCCCTTGGTTTTCATCTCAGACACCAAAAAGGAAGAAGCAAGTCATCTCTCCATATGACTTTGACTTTGCACAATTGGAACCTATAAAGATAAAATCCAAGAAGAAGGTGAAGAATCTTTCTAGGTTACTAGTGGATAAAGTAGGAAACAAGTATGTAGAGGTAGCACAACCTCCTAGATAAATCTATTGAGTAAGTGGGTATTTCTAAATATTCCATTACAAGGGTTGAGTTAGGAAAGGTATCTCATGAAAGTGCCAAGGTATATGTACAATCTATTTTGAATTCTCTCATCAAGAATTTTGATGAATTGAAGAAGAGTAAATACCAATACAAGGCCAAAGCGGAATAGTTAACTTCAGTGCTCCAAAAGATTACCCAATCTTCAGAGTCCATAGATCCTATGGCCATAAGTATTGAAGAACCAATTATCCATAAGGTTGGAAAGGTGCATTCAAGAGGTAAAGCAGTTAGTGATTTTTTGGACATAATGATAGCACAAGGAACCCAACTCCTAAGATCTTTTGTAAAGATAATGGGGAACATGGAAAGCATAAGCTCAAAGTTAGATAAAAATTTTGATACTTTTTCTGAAGAACAAAATGAAATTGAGAATAGTTTAGAAGCTTGGATCAAGATGAATAAACTCAAGCTTCATGCATTTGTGGAAATTGGGATAGCTTCCAATAGAGAGATGTTCATTGAGGTAAAGGAAATTATGATACACAAGATTAATTTATCATTAAATAATTGATCAAAGACTTGTAGGATGCTCATGAAGTTGGTGAGGAAAATGATTTGCATCTTGTCCACCAAATTGAGGAGCTTCTTTCTCAGTTGCTTGATGATAATAAAAAAGTCCTTTCCTCCAATGAAGTTGTTTAGGATTTACATCCATGATCCAGAAAAAATTTGAAGATCAAGCCTTCTGAGTGGCTTCAATGGAAAACTTAATGGATAGTCAATTAACCTTGGATAACCTCAAGGTGTATTTAGAAATGCATGAAAAATCTTGTGACACTGTGAAGGATTCAATCATAAGAGTCCTTGTTATCTCCAAGCATACTTTAGGTCCTAATAATGAAGAAGATCAAACAATCATGAAGAAGTTGAGGATTTCTTGGAGAAGGATGGTGAAGAAATAATTTAAATGTGTGTTGTTTTTTCCCTTAAGTTTAATTTTTAGTATTTATCATTCTTTATGTACTTATTTTTTGACATTTTACATGTCTTTATCTAAAATACATATAATTACATGTAAAAACAAAGAAGTCCTAAATCAAATTGGACTCTCCTGTTGAATAAGTCAAATTAGTTATTGCTTTCATAAGTTAGCTCTCAACTCTCCTCTATTCATATGAGGGAGTTTATTTTGTAATGGGAACTTATAGCTATTGAAGCGTTATGCTGCCAAGTTGAAGAGCACATTAAAACTTTATTTTTGAAGTGTAAATTGAGATTCAACCAATATAAAGAAAGAAAGCTAGCATTCAATATTTGTCTTGAATTAAGCTTGTGGTGCTTTGTAATTGTTCTTACTTACTTTCTATTGCTTCCTTTTGTGTATGAAATTGAATCATGGTGTGGAAGCAGATATTCTAGAAGGAACTCTAAATCTGGTTTTGTAGACTTTGAGCTACAATATTGTGTTTGGAGATTTATGTGTTTGTGTAAGAATTTATTTAATAACTTTAAAATATTTGAGTTGCAACTATTGGCTACATTCTTGTGGATATTTTGGTGTTGTTTGTTAAAATTCTTTGAGGTATAACTTGTTGTACTTATTACCATTCAAAATCATCATGGAAATTAATAAAAGACTTTGGGATTTTGTGGATTTTCTTGTTATCATCACTCGCTAGTATCGTTCTAGTTATTATTACGTCTAAATGAATTAGATATTGGTCATTATTGCTTGAACTAGTTTTGTAGTTTGTTAAATGTTTTAAGAATCAAGGGAATATCATTTTAACTTCATAAAAGGAAACATCTATTCTGAAAGAAGAGAATAGGATGATTAAAACACCCCTATTCATAATTGTAGTGTGCATAAGCATAGTTTAATTACTAGTTGATTTGGTTAGCAATAAGAAGGGAGCCTCCTCTTTGTGAGAGGAGAGATTAATTTCTCATCATAGTTGTGGCTAAAAATACCATTTTTTAATTGTTAAACGAATTACAAAATATTCACCCAACAAGGGGAAAAGGGGAAAAACCCTAATTCCCTTTGATGTAAAGAGATCTATGGTTTAAAGTCTCTCTTCCCAATAATTTCATTAAGAATGCAAACGAACAAGGCCAAGAGATTGGCTTTCAACCTCAAAGGTGAGTCAATCAAACCTAGTTTGGTGATACTTTAATGATAGAAAATGATTAGAAATGATTTGAAATAATGCAACTAAATGAACTATATGACCTAGTATGAAAATTGTGGATTCTTAAAGATGTACAAACTATAATAACACTTTGCAAGTAGATTTAGGAGATGTCAAAGAGTATGCACCTATCACCAAAATTTGATTCAGATGTTTGCAGAGAGACTGGTTCATCCCTAGGAAAATACGTCCTTGATAGGGCTTTTCAAAACACATTTTTTAGTCCGTTGATGTTGGTTTCCAGTTGCAAACTTCTTGGAATGATGGAAATAAATTCTACAACTTAGTTTACATGCCTTAGAAATAATGATGACAACAAATGAAATTGTGCAAATTTTATCTTCAATATCTCTTCAATCCTTCTTCAACTTGCAATCTACACATACAAAAAGAGGTAAAATGTTTGTTTTGTTTTTATGGGGGTTTTCCTTGTTCAAAACCTAATTTGGTAATTAAAGCTTGATAAAAAGATAATAAAAGGGAAGGAAATGATGAATGAACACTTGTTATATAACTCACCATGCTTCAATGGCTTCCTTAAAGGATTAAACTCATACACATCTCTTCAAAAGAATTGGATCTTGCTTGCTTGATTTGCTTGAATGCTTGAATGCTTGAATATATGAAGATCTACAATGCATGTTATCCTCAACAAGATGACATGAATACACATAAACATGGACATGATGTTAGGATCTTGATTGTTGCTACAAATGATTGATAATGTTACTCTTTAATACTCTTGACAATAATATTTTCTCTTCAATTTCTCTTGTATACACCTAAAATTGGTTTGGAGAATTAATTAATTAAATACAATTTATTTAATTAATAAACCATTTTAATTTGTCTACTTATAAATAAATTATAAATTTATTTATATAGTTCATTTTCTAATTCTTCTATCTTAAATCATATTCTTCTACTCTTAATTAAATAAAAAAAATTAAATAGTTTGTTTTATTTAATTATCTTCCTCTTATTAAATTTAAATTCTAAATTTGAATTTAGTCACATGTCTACAACTTTTTCTACCTTCCACCTCATCATATGTCTCAACAAATTGAATATTTCAAATATTTAATTTGGGCTTTATCCTCAACAAATCTTAAAAAAAATTTGGACACTTGGCTTTCATATCTCATTTATTCTACCTCACACTTGGAAAATTGTTTTCCTAAAGGGAACACTCTCCTTTATTCTCTCTAACTTCTTCATCCTCCACCGTTCATCTCTCCAGATCAAATTTGGATTGTCGGTTTCTACCACCTTAGTTTATGCTTTTGAAAATCTATAAATATAGCCTCATTCTACAACAAAAGGATCCCAATCTTGAGAAATTATACTCTACAAAAATTTCATTAGAGCATTTGTGAGCATTTAGCATTTAACATTTAGAATCAATTAGCATAATAATGGATTTTGCATTAGCTACATTTTTATTATAGTAGCTTTATCACATCATTTCATATAGCAACATCATAGTAGCATCATAACATCATTATCATACCCATCATTTAGTTTATCAATAAAGCATGTAGGAATATATTTCTTCCATTTCCGACATCTTTTTTTTTAGGTTTTCATTCTAAAAGTCATAGTGCACAAACAATTTGAGAGTCGTTATGATTTAATGAATCCTTGGAGATAGAGAAAAATGGGATGACTTTAGAGAGTTAGTTTGTTTCAATTCGATTATATTGTTATATGAATTCTATAATATAATGTTTCATTGATTGTGTTGTATTGTTTCTACACTCACATATTTCATACACACATAAATTACCCACCGTGGGGCCCGAACCCATTTTTATTAACATTTTCTGGAAAGTTTATTTACAAATTTGGTCGTGAATTTCTATGTAGCACACCTATGGCTTCTTTTAGTGCATTTGAAACATCTTTCAATGCATCCTAGTCCTATTTCAATTCACCCAACTCATCTTTCAGCTCATCAAGATCATATTTTAGTGCATTCAATAGTTCTTATCTAGTTTAATTAGAAGGTTAATGAACACCATGTATGTTGCACTTGTAAAGTGATAGACCTATGCTCTCCCCTTCATTAGGTGACCAGAATGCCAAAATCACTCTTTTATTTTCTTGCATTGACACCTTTAGAAGGCATGTTGTAGTGGGAAAAAGTACTCACCTTACGAGAACAACCTTAGTGGGAACAACAAAAGCCAAGTTTTTCAAACCACTATAATCAAAAGTGAATTTGAGGAAACTCACAATTCAACGATAGTGTGCAAGAAAACCATCCCCAAAGCCATTTTTCTTAAGGTTGGGAGGTATCCTGAAGGATTTTATCATTTGTCACGCTAAATGGAAACCCTTACTAAGAACCTTAAGTTTAGAAGCCAGCTGAGTCAATCTCTGAACATTTTTAATATTCACAGTGCAAGAGGAGGGAAGAATCTACCCCAAAGATACTCACCATATAACTTCTAGGGATTACTAGCCAAAATTGGAGGATTCGACTTTGATTAAGACCCAGGAAAGGGAAAAACATGGGTGCCCTCTAGGAGATGATACAGTTGTGTGAGCTGACGTAGTTCTAAGATGTGGGTTGTGATATTATAAATGACCCTTGACATTAGAAAAGTGACTGATCTATTTGCAATTTTTTAATACCTGTGGAAATCAAAGGAATTAGATCAGATTCTTGAACATTGACTTAATGTTTAGTTCCTAGGTTTGAAACAATTATTTTACATGTTGTTGTGTTTGAAATCATTATTCAAGAGATCGTCCATTTAAGAGCACTTAATTTACTTAATTCAAAAGACAAGGAAACTGGACAAAATTCATTGTTCAAAAGATTATCCCATGAGAACATTTAAATTCACTGATTTAGGACAAAATAACCAGGAAGACTTCCAAAAAATAGTGAGCATTTCTAGATTAGCACATACATTCCCTATTTCAGCGCATTCATAGCATTTCCTAGCACATCTAGGGCATTTTCTAGCGCATACATAGCATTTTATAGTGCATCTAGGTCCTTTTTTGGTGCATTTGTCCCATCTTCCAATGCATTTGCAAATCTGTTTAGTGCATTTACCTGATAATCCACAGATAACTTGAAATCATATTTAGGGGAAGTCTAGTGCATTGTTGGCTTGTTTCAGCACATTTGGTTAATCTTTTAGCACATTTAGGGCACTTTCTAGCGCATTTGACCCATCTTCCAGCACATACACAACATATTTTAGCACATTTGTATCATCTTCTAGCACATTAGTTTCCTATTTTGGCACATCTAGGGGATAGTCTAGCGCATCTAGGCCATCTTTTAGTACATTCATTCCATCTTCTAGTGCATTTGAACCATTTTCTAGCGCATCTAGTTAATTCAAAATAGAGAGCTATTTTCACCATCTATCTAATAGTTTGAACCACATTCAAGGATCCTTGTCAGAGCATAATCATTCCTCATTTAGAACACCAGTTTAAACTTGAAGAAACTAGTATTTGCAAGTGAAATTATTCAACTAAACTAAGATCTACCACCTTAAAGTGCATAATCATCCATCACATCTTTGATTATTAAGCTAAGTTTCATCATCAGGATTTTTCATCCTTCATCATGAAACAACGTTGTATATAATAATATTTAACTTAGTCTCATCAATAGGATCCATCATCCTATTTGTCTTAGTTATTATAATTGGCACTTCTCAAACAAAGATCAAAGTCTAGTAAAACTTTAACACTTGTATGAATGTTTTAACAAGATCACAAAAACAAAAACTCAAATAAAAGGAAATTGAAACTCAAACTACCATGGTTGAAGGTGAAGAAAATCCTTTCCATTAATTCCACCAACCTAAAAATGATAAAATCACTAAGGAATATATTCAACATTCTCAATAAGATCCTAAGTTCCACAAATTCATGGAGAAAGTGCTTGAAAAAGATGGAGAAAAATACTTTCTAATGCTAGCTAATCAAGGTGTCAAACTGCCTAATGAATTTGATGTTAATCAACTGAAAGGAGCTCCTAAAAGAATAGAAATTGGTCCATCAAACATAGATCCAATAGTGGCATTAACTAATCAAAAGAAAAATCAGCAACAACTTATTGACATGTAAAGAGGAACCGGGTATGTGCAGGATCATGATGGGCCAAAAAGTGGCAATATGATGGGTATTTGTAGGGTATGTGGCTAACGACTTCTTTTTAACCCAAAATTAATGAAATGAAAAGGGTTTTTAAAGGATATTCTCAGATTTCCACCAATATAAATTATGCTTTACTTTGAATTTAATAAATAATTAAATTATTCATTTTCTATTTGAATTACGACTAAAATCCTGATTGATAGGCTAATTGAAAAACATCTATAGCTTTCAAATAGTATCACATTTTTGTAATCAAAAACACGCATCACATTCTATGCTCCTTATACTATATGATTAAAAAAAGAAAAATTGAATTTCATGAAGTTTTGACCAAGTTAAGGTGGTCAAATATATGAGTTTTTCTATATTTTTTAAAATTTGTAATAAAAAATTCATAATTAATTATTTACTTGGAAAAAAATTACAATAAAATATGCATAAAATCCGGACATGAGTCCTCTACTTATGTCTAAAATCTTATAAAAATATATTATCATTTTATTGTGGTTAGGGTAGTCAGACAAACACCTACTTCTTATGTTTTCCCTAAAATTTAAGTACTACTGCATTGAAATTTCAAATTTTCACCAAATAGATTTTTTTTTTTAAATAAACCTAGTAGTTTAGAAACTACATTCAATTTTATATAGATTCTATTCTTACATATTTTTGAAATAATATTGATAAATTATTTAAATTTTTACGTCAAGTTGCCTAACTCTGATTTTTTTGAATTTTTTACCACTTAAGGGCTTGTTTTTTCCATGTTGATCCTGCACATACCCAACCACCAAAAGATATTTGTTGCAATACATCTTCCCATATCCTTTTGACCAAACTGTGAACATGATACCTTTGCCAAACATTGTGAATTTCCAAAATATGATAAATATAATAGTAAAATTGACCCTATAGATCATGTAAGGGAATTTTGCACCATGAGCTTGGAGTTTGCGCATGAAGAGACTTATTTGATGAGATTGTGTCCATGAAGCTTAGGTGGCCAATGCATGGAATGGTTCTCAAAACTTCCACCAGGTATTAGGTCCTTTGAAGAGTCGGTCAATAAGTTTATCACTCAATATTCCTATAACATCCAACATGAGATAACCATGAAAGACCTTTGTAACACAACAGAAAAAGGGTGAATCATTTCTCATATTTTTATAAAGATGGAGAATATTTTTTGCAAGATATGCTCATCCCATACCTGAAAAAGAAAAGATGGAAATCTTCATTGATAATCTAAACAATGAGATGAGCTATAGACTCGAATTGCAAAGCATGCCCAGCTTTGAGAAAATGATTGAAAATGGACTCAAAATCAAAGAAGCCTTGGTTAAGAGAGGAGTCATGAAAATCTATGATGAAGGAAACAACTCAACAAACTCCTCCAATAAATATAACAGCAATGACAAACCAAAATTCTGGCAAAGAATCAAAAATGTTGGTAACAATGATGGTATAGCTAAAAAACAAAATGCAAAACTAGTCTTTAACTTGGCAGTTGTTGCCTCTAAAAACAACAGAAAAACCAATCAAAACACCAATCAAAATAGAAATCAAAACAATACTGAATCTAAACCACCACAATATAAAACACCATCAAATCATAGAATATTCACACCTTTGGGATAGTCACTCGAATCAGCATTGAAAGAGCTCCTTGCAGCCAAACTTATAACATTACCAAAGGCACGAGATTGGGAACCAAGAGTTAAACAATCTTGGTGGAATGATGCATTCTATTTTGATTTTCATCAAAAAATAGGACACAAAACAAATGATTGTATGCAACGGAAACATTTGGTACAAGATTTAATTGATAGAAAAGAAATATTGGTAGAAGGACCTCAAACGAATAATGATCATGGAGCATTTAAGAACCCTTTACCAAACTACGAAAAAGGAGAATCTTATTCTACCAATAGCAAAGGTAAAATATGAACTATGTTTATGACACCACTATTCTTCATATTTCTGCAGTTGAAGATAAGAACAATGACATTGAAATTAATGACAAACAAGACATTATTGCAGCTGATAATCAAAACAAAGACATTGTTACAACTGGAAAATGACTCAACGACATCAATATCAACATCAAGGGTATGTGTAGGATCATGATGGGCCAAAAAGTGGCGATATGATGGGTATGTGCAGGGTGTGTGGCTAATGACTTTTTTTTACCCAAAATTGATGAAATGAAAAGGGTTTTTAAAGGATATTCTCAACTTTCCACCAATATAAATTATGCTTTACTTTAAATTTGTAAATAATTATTATTTGTTTTCTATTTGAATTACAACTAAAGTCCTAATTGATAGGCTGATTGAAAAATATCTATAGCTTTCAAATGGTATCACATTTTTTGAATCTGAAACATGTGTCACATTTTATGCTTCACATACTATAGGATTAAAAAAACTAAAATTGAATTTCATGAAGTTTTGGCCAAGTTAAGGTGGTCAGCATACGAGTTTTTAATTTTTTAAAAGTTGTAAAAATATCTAAAATATTATAAAAAAATATTATCATTTTATTGTGGTTAGGGTGGTTAGAAAGACGCCTACTTCTTATTTTTTCCCTGAAATTTAAGTACTACTGCATTGAAATTTCAAATTTTCACCAAATAATTTTTTTTTTAAATAAACCTAGTAGTTTAGAAACTACACTCAATTTGCTATAGATTCTATTCTTACATATTTTTGAAATAATATATATAACTTATTCAAATTTTTACGTCAAGTTTCCTAACTCTGATTTTTCTTATTTTTTCGCCACTTAAGGGCCTATTTTTTCCATGATGATCCCGCACATACCCTCAAATCAAATCAAATTAATGGCATCATATCAATAAATCTAACCAAAAATATTGTTGCAACTAATAATCAGATCAATGTCATTAAAATCAGAGAAAAAAAAGACAATTTACCAGTCAATGCAACTACAAGAGGGCAGTCCAAGTTGATATTGAAAGGAGTTGCATCTAAAACACTCATTGCCTCTTCAACATCTAAAACATTTTCTACCCCTTCACATCAATACAACATAGTTGATCAATTTTAGAAAATCCCAACTCGGATATCCATATTGGAACTCCTTAAAATTTCACCAACTCACAAAGAAATTCTAGAACAAGCTCTAGTGGCCACCACAGTACCAAATAATTTGGAAGTTTGTCAATTCCAAGCTATGGTGGGACACTTGACCGCACCTCATTTCCTATCATTTTCTAAAAATCATGATGCATCACTCACCCATCCACACAATGTTCCTCTCCACATTGAGGTTTTAATTCACAAATATCGGGTCAAATGTGTTCTAATAGATGGAGGAGTTCGTCTAAATATTTTCACTTTAAAACTTATCCATGCACAAGGATATTCAGAAAATGAAATTGGTGCTAGAAGAAAGATCACTATAAAAGCCTATGATGATGAAGAGAGATCCTCCCAAGGATTGATAGTGTTACCAATTCAAGTGGGGCCAATTGTAAAAGATATAATCTTCCAAGTGTTAGACAAGGAGTTGACATACAATAGACTCTTGGGATGTCCTTGGATCCACAAAATGTAATCAGTTTCATCAACATATCACCAATGCTTGAAATTTCCTTATAGAGGGAAATAAAATCACCATTTCAGCTGATTCCAACAATCCTCAGTACTACAACATGCTCAAAATAGTCCAAGATACTTTTGTGCCACATAACAGGGAAGATCACACTCCTAGTTCATCAAACAATGAAAGACAACTAAATTCCTTATCAAAATGGATTTAGAAAAAGGTTCAATCAAAAGATAAGGGTATCAATGGTTCTACTCCATCAAGTAATGAAAGTCAATTAATTTTTTTGTCAAATCAACTTGAGGAAAAGGTTCAGTCAAAAGATAAAGGCATTGGTGATTCTCCTTCCTCCAGTAATGAAAGTCAACTAAATGCTTTGTCAAAACTATTTGAGAAAAAATTTCAACTGAAAGACAAAGGCATGGGAAAATATTCTTTTGAGTAGTCCTTATGTATATCACAGTTCTTGCCTTCTCCAAAATCATATGGGTAGCCATCAACATCGATACAACAATCCTCATTAACTATTACACTCTTTGATCATAAGTTTGTAAAAGCAGGAACCCTAGTGGATGAATCTGAAGACAAGGACGTTTTAAATAGGATGTACAAAGATGAAGAAGCCTCACAAGAATCAACTTCTAACGTACTAACAGAGCCATATGGTAAAGGTTTTACAATCCTAGAGAAGATGGGATATGAAGGAAAAGGTCCTATCGGTAAAAGAAAAGAAGTATCGTGGAACCCATATTGTGTATCATAACTAATGCAAAGGACAAGACAGGGCTAGGATATAGAGAAGAGTCAAAATAAGAAACCAAGTAGCAGATTTGTGAGCGAATCCTCCAATTGCGAGATAGTTCTGAAATAGACTCCAATGAATATGAATGGGACTCACTATTTGAAGAATCTTGTCAAGACAAAGAAGTTGATGTAATATAGAGGTATGCACCCACATGTATGGAGGAACAAAGTTCATGGTCTAGATCACTTGAATTTGGATCACTACATATGGATGATTCTAGTGAAGACGATCAGACATCGAGTGAGATAGATCATTTGGAAGAGAGTAACATCATAGACCTTGACATTTCTATCAAACACTTTGAAAACATTTCCATCATGACACTTACTGCCTTTGACTTAAACTAATTTGATGATTCTTTACCATTGGTACACCCCAAACTAATTGACTGGGACCAAACCGAGCTACTGGACATACCTATCTTTCAAAATGATGATTCCATTGTAAACTTCCTTTGTTTTGACAATCCTGAAATAGGTTCCACCAATGAATCTCATAACGAAGCTTTAGACAAGGGGAGTTTCAAATCTCTCAGCTGCTAAATGAATATCAAAAATCGATCTAATGGTGAAAACCATCTAATGGTAATATTAGATCAAGAAAAAGTAAAAATAAAGAATGTATCCAATGGTGAAAACCTCTTTGAGGCACCGAAGGATGGGAGATTTGACACTCTTCCTAAGCACTATCATGAGAGATCTTCAATACTGGTTGAGCCCACACAATCCATCAACATTGGTATAGCTGAAACAGTGAAGAACCTACATTTAGCAGCATCCATGATAGAGGAAGAGAAACCAAGCTTCACCAAATTCTTTGAAGAGAGACAAATCAACTTTGTTTGGTCCTACACTAACATGCTAGGTATAGATCTAGAACTTATAATGCATCATTTATCACTACCACTTGGGGTGAAGCCAGTGAAGAAAAAATTGAGAAAAATGCATCGACACATTACACTATTGGTGAAAGCGGAATTGAAGAAATTATTAGATGTAGGATTTATTTGACCCATTGACTATGCTAAATGGATCTCAAATATTGTACCAGTTTCTAAACCAAATAATAACATCAAGATATGCATGGATTTTAGAGATCTTAATAGGTCTTTTCTAAAAAATGACTTTCCTTTTCCTAACATTGACATCATCGTGGACTTAACAACGGGTCATGCAATTGATGTTATCACTCATGGACAGATTTTTAGGCTATAATCAGATAAAATTTTCACCAAAGGACCAGGAAAAAATTGCTTTCACGTGCCCATGGGGTACATTCTGCTAGAACATTATACCTTTTGGGTTAAAGAATGCAGGAGCCACTTATCAGTGTGCGATGACCACAATCTTTCATGACATGATGCACACATTCATGGAAGACTATGTAGATGACTTGCTAACAAAATAATTCACTAGGGAAGGACATCTAGACATATTAGATAAAATCTTTACCAGGTTCGAGAAGTTCAATGTACGCTTAAACCCAAAGAAGTGTGTATTTGGAGTGACATCAGCTAAACTCTTAGGATACATAGTCTTGGCTAAGGGCATCAAAGTCGATCTAGTGAAAGTCAAATCCATCATGGAAATGCCTCCTCCTAAGAATATTAACCAACTAATATCTTTGCAAGGAAGATTCCAATCTATTAGAAGGTTCATCGCACAACTGGACGACAAAAGTCATCCTTTCACTCACTTGCTACACAAGAATATTTTCTTTAGATGGGATGAAAAATGTGAAGTTTCTTTTAATCAACTAAAACAATATCCAATGGGTCCACCTATCCTAGTACCACCAATAGAAGGAAAACCATTGGTACTATACATTGCAACTATTGAGTTATCTTTAGGAGCTTTGTTGACACAAGAAGATTCAACAAGAAAAGAAAGGGTGATCTATTACATCAACAAAACATTAAACAACTATTAGATTAACTACACATTCATTGAAAAAGCATGTTTAGTAGTAGAGTTTGCTATGCAACAATTGTGACACTACATGTTAACACATACCATCAAATTGATAGCCAAGATAGATCCATTGAAGTATCTACTCAACAATGCCAATTTAATAGGAAGACTAGCAAAATGAGTAATGATATTGAGTGAATTTGACATCCAGTATGTGGACAGAAAAGAAATCAAGGGCCAAGTGATAACCAACCAGCTAGCTAAAGCACCATTATAAGATGATCATCCCATGCACATTGAGTTTCCAAATGCAGATCTCCTCATAGTGTCAACACAATAGTGGATGTTATACTTTGATAGATCTTACACGCAACATGGGTCAGGTGTTGGAATTCTAATTGTCACTCCTTAGGGACACACCATTCCAAAATCATTTAGGTTGATGTTTCCTTGCACTAACAACACAGTTGAGTATGAAGCATTAATCATTGGTATCAAGATAGCTATAGAATGGAAAATCACATTTGCAAGTCTTTGGAGATTCTCAACTAGTCATAAATTAGGTTAATGATGATTACCAGACAAAATATGACAAGTTGATGCCATAAAAAAGAATGGTGGATGACTTCAATAAATACTTTGTTGAAATCAAACTTGAAAAAATTCCTAGAGTGGACAAAAAATTTGCAGATGCCATGGAAAGCATTGCCTGTCTTCTACAAATACCAAAAAAATGAGCTCATTATGAATTCATGGTGGAACAATTGTTTAATCTCGCCTATGATAACCCTGAATGCCAAGGCATGTATCATCTTGTTGAGGTTGAGGCTTCTATCTATGGGAAGATCTACACCTATCTAAAAGACAATACCCTACCAACAAATCTATCTTGAAACCAGAAATGCAATTTCATTCACCAAACTACACGACATACCCTGATAGCCGACACACTTTATTGACAAGGTCTTCATGGTACTCTCCTTCAATCTTTGGAATGTAAAAAATTTGAAATGGCCTTACATGAAGTTCATGAAGGTATCTGTGGAACTCATTCAAGTGGACTAAATCTTGCTAAGAAAATCCTACGCTTGGGGTATTACTAGCTGAACATGGAGTCTTTTCAATTTGTTAAGAAATGTAAAAAGTGTCAAGTCCATGGAAACCTCATACATGCACGAGCGCACGAGCTACAACCATTCACATCAATATGGCCTTTCTATCAATGGGGACTTGACCTTGTAGGTAAGATTCATCCATCATCCTCCAATGGACACAAATTCATCATTACAGCCACAAAGTATTTTACAAAGTGGATTGAATTTGTTCCCTTAACCACAATCACTAGAAAATAAATTGCATCCTTCATCCTAAATTACATTATCTGTTGGTATGGTATTCCTTAGTCCATTGTCACTGAAAATGGTAGACCCTTCAAGAATTCTGTGAAAGGTTTCATATCCAGTATCGATTTTCCAAACCTTACTATCCTCAAGGAAATGGCCAAGCAAAGGCCTCAAACAAAACCATTTTGAAAATATTAAAGATAATGGTCAACGATGTTGGACATGACTGGCATGTTCAATTAAACCCTACTTTGTGGGCCTACCATACTAGTATTCACACCCCAATAGGAGCCACACCATACGTTGGTGAGCCCACAATAGTGGTTTACAATTTTTGGCCAAACTGGACACTGGAATAATTTTTTTAACTAAATCTTCACTTTCAGGCAACTATAGCGGCTAAACCATGAGGAATTTGAAGATGATGTAAACAAGAGTTTTGTGAAATTTTTTCTATAGATTCTAAATATATTTTTTTTCAAAAATTTTGGAATCAGATTGCACTTCTTTTTCCATCTCCCTTGAAAACTAGTTTTTTTCAGAAAACAACATTTTTAAAAAGTAACGCTCACCGTATAATGCATAACTTTTTTTCCATGAAAGCTAAAATTATAATTCTTTCAAATTTAGATTTGTAACTCTAATATCTAGTGCTTCCACTCAGTTAGATAGTTTCTTATTGAATATTTTTTATTTAATCAATTTTTGAAGTCAAACCAATTATAATTCAAACATAGCGCGACCGTATAATGCGTAACTTTTTTTGTATGTATTCAAATTCTTTTTTTTTTTGTTGGATTAAGGACTTCAATATCTGGTGCACTCATATTTTTTAATTTTTTTTTGATAATATGCTATTTTTCCACGTGTAAAACAAAGAGATTGATTTTCGGTGAAAAATGTACATTCAAAAGAAATAAAAAATAAATATAATAATAAAATTAAACTTATTTAAAATTATACTTTTTGGAAAGCTTATAATAAGGACTACACACTTACAAAAAATAAATTTTAAACAAATTCATTTGATCCTCCAAAAGGTAAATCAGGTTTTTAATCAGCATTTTAATAGGTGTAAAGGAGACTTTGTTATAGGTATGGTTTAAAACTAGCGGGGTTCTATCCAAGGGGGTTTGATCTAAGGTAGTTTGATCAAACCCTCTTCAATTGGAATGCTTTAAATGGAACTTTTTAAGGCCTCAATCATTATATTTTCTAAAAATATGTGATTTCAGCAAAAATCAGTTCCTCCGAGAAATTGTAAACCACATAAGCCATTTTACCTATTGCGGTTGAACTACCATCACTCCAGGTGTCACTGAAGGGAATCATTTCAAAGGAAGATTATCGGGTGTCTAGGCTATAGGAGTTGGAATTGTTGGTTTAACGTCATTAGCATGTTTTGGATCATTTAAAAGCCTATAAATAAAGGATGTCTAGGAGTTATAATCAAAAAGTAAAATCAAGAGCATTTTAGGTTGGTGACTTGGTCTTAAAAGAAAACCCTCGTATTCAACAGGATCGAGAAAAGAAGGGGAAGTTTGAAACTGATTGGCTAGGTCCTTTTTTAATCATACCAGTCTATGGATCTGGAGCCTATCCGTTGTCTACACCTAAAGGGGATTTATTCGAGGAACCTATCAATAGTCTTCATCTCAAAAAGTTTTACACCTAACTCATCTAGTGCACAATAAAAAGTCTTGAAAAAATACAAAAAAAAGGGAAAATGTCCTAAAAAAATGGCCACCCTGATGAAAACCTGGCAAACAAGCATCTTGGTGACAACAAAAAAAGTAAAAAATACAAAAATACAAAAAAAAAAAGGAAAAAAATATAAAAAAAGGTGAAAAATCAAAAAATAAAAAAAATAGAAAATCAGAAAAAGTGCAATAAAAACAAGTATTGAAAACTTGGCAATATGTGCTATTTCTGATAGATTAACTTTTCCATCTATTGAAGCATGTATTGGTAATTCGCTTTCCCCATCATTCTACCTACCATCATAAAACCTCATGTACATATCTTGGTAGTGCGGTTGTGTTTCACCCTGGCTTGGGGGAAAAATCCTGAACTCATTGGGGGAATTAATATTTGAGCTTAAAACAACAAACAAACAACAATAGGACAACATAGCAAACACATCAATCACACTAAAAATCAACATTGAACATCAATCATAAACTTTACACATCAACCATCCATATCAAATAGCTAAATCAATCAATCAAAACAAATCTAAATAGATGTACTTCTGAATCATGGTTTTATCACTTTAGCATGAATGTTCAACTATTGTACTTTTATTTTTGTTATCATTTCTCTGGAGCAACTCAAGGATGTCTTAAACTAGAGAAGCTATGATGGAGTATGATATTTTTTTTTTCTACTATCTGTGAGTTGATCATTACTATTATGTGAATTGTTGTGAGACATGCTCTACAAAGTATCACTGATGACATTTTGAATTTGCATAGGAAAATGATTAACTCTTATTCGTTTTATGCAAGCAATGCTTAGGTCATCATGGTCTAATTATACCATCGATGTTTGTACTCACTTTTGAAAATTCAAAATCTCAATGATGTTAAAAGCATGACAAATTGGTTGATACGATGACAAGATGTGCATATTTAGATTTGCATGGTTAAAGTAGATTGCATCCATATTAGTTACATGTGTATTTTAGATTTTCCAAGGCTAGCAGAATTTTCAAAATGATGTTATCTCTCTCATTAAAAGATTGAGTACATTTGACATTAACAAAAATAAATCATTCTCATATAGTTGCCTAAACATTGTCATATCAAGCATGTACATTGGAAAGAATTTTCATATCATACATCCATCCATGCATTAGATCAAATATTTGCATTAGAAAATACCAAAAAAAATAAAAAAATTGCATCACATATCATTTGCATAATCAAATTCATCCCATATAGCATAAACACATCATCCATAACACATATAGAATCATCATCCATGCATCATCATCTCATATAGCATAAGTCATCATCCATAAAAACATCTAGAATCATAATCTATGCATCATCATTTCATCATTGCATCCAAACATTTCCATAGCATCAATAGGTAAACATCACATAACACATAGAGTAGATATTAAATGCATCAATCATAAGTATCCATCATAAAATCATATAGACATCATATAGATCAATAAGTATCAGTTGCATCTCAATATAAAACATATGTCAAGTGTATAATGATATCATGAAATGTCAAGAGATATATCCACAAGGTGGCAAAAATCATCAATGTCCTCAACAAAATCAATGTATACATGTCTTAGTACATCAAAAGTGATCATAACGGAGCTATGTGTTGCTCCCCCCAGATAGTGTTGGCCCCACTGCACCTCCTATTGCACCACCTAATGGCCCTACACCTGGATCTCTGCAAGGTGGCCCCATCAAACCCTTGTTGGTAGTCTAAGAATGACTGCATCCTAATCTGGCACTAGTAGATTGAGCATAACTTACCCACTACTCTGTAGGAATTGCCTCATGGTACTGTCCCCTGTAGTACTCTACCTCTTGTGTGAGGTACCCTCGACCACTCTCTGTAGTCTCTCAGCTAAGGTCTTTTCCTGCTTACACCATTGTTTAATGCTCTCTCTGCTGTGAGAGTAGTGATCTATGCCCGTGCCTGTGCCTGTGTTTGTGCATGTATCTATGCCTAAGCCTGTGCTAGCTGACCCTATAAATTCTACACCTATACCTATAAAGCATCTATCTATGCCTATTGCTGACAAGAGGGTAACCGAATCTAAATCTACTATTGTCCTGCAGCCACCAGGGATCTCCTCCGAGCTACTCTCACATCCAACACAGGTCCACCTCCACCATGTCACCCCCATCTCAATCTTCTCCATCTCCTCCATCTCCATCATGTCCATCATCACTGTTATCTCCCTCCTCATCATCACCTCCTCCACCCCTCCGTCTTGGTGCCTGATCATCATCTAATGAGGGTACTGGCTTGTCTGGACTAGATATCCTCGAGAAGGGATGTGCGAAGAAATAATGTGCATACTCATCTGACATTGCAACCTCTATGATCTCTGGATGGTACTCCCATACAACTACCTATAATCTAAGGTACTCCTCACATGCTACATCATACGATAAGGAGGGTCCCCACTCCAGAATGTCATGTTGTCACCATGCATATAGTACAACTCCCTAGGGAATACCCTGTACTCGCCTGTACTATCGAAGCACTCTCATCAATAAAAATCTCTCTATCACAAACTGTGTCTTCCCAATCAAATATCTGGCAGTGCACACATATAGTATCTCTGTATCATCCTCTAGCCATTGCTTGTAGTCTAAAAAGGGCCTCCGTGTCACAGTATCCAAATCATCCAAAACCCTCTGCTAGTACTCTAATTTTCCTAGCTTATGTTGGACAACTAGACCTGTATATCCAAAAACGTATGATCAACCAACTAGATGAACTCTATCTGCTACCAGATGAGTAATGGCTATATGCTCCCACAGCCATATCTGCAACAATGTCACCCCTATTAACAAACTAGCCCCTCTAAGATAAACCACCTGGTGAAGATCATGGTACAAGTGAGCTAGCATACAAGAACCCTAGGCATATCGAGTCCTTTCTGTAATCATGCTCTCTAGAATCTAACCCCAACTGATTGATAGTCCCTTTGACCTATGGTTGGGACATAGAAAACCTCCAATGAATCTAGTAAGAACACATGGTAGCGGTGCATATGAATCAACCATCTCCCACCATCAAATCTCATATCCGCAAATCTGGTCATCAGTAAAGACTCTCCTCAATGCATCAGTACCCCCCTGCTCTACCTAATTGTAAACAACTAGATCACCAACAACCAGAATCCCCAAGATACGGTACACATCCTCTAGCATGACTGTCATCTCACTAGTGACTAAATGAAATATGTTGTGGTCATTGTGCCACCTCTTGGAAAGCAGTCAAAAGTCCCATATTGACCGTATATTAGGGCATATCAATTAGAGAAGTCAACCCACATCGCGAAATTACATCTAAATCAACCTACACTAGTTGTGGAATCAGGTCCCAGGTCTTTAGGAATCGTTCCCGAGACTGAAGGACTCTTTAAGGCTCCTATCATCATAACATATTGCAAATTAGCAATCTTATCAATCAACATCAATCAACCTATCAATCTAATCAGCTCTAATGAGATCTCGATCAAATCTCGGGTATGTGTAGGTTCATCATTGAAAAAGCAGGCCCTTAAGTGGCAAAAAAATTAGAAAAATTAGAGTTAAGCAACTTGATGTAAAAATTTGAATAAGTTATCTATATTATTTCAAAAATATGTAAGAATAGAATCTGTAGAAATATGAATGTGATTTCTAAACTACTAATTTTTATTTATTTTAAATCCATTTGGTGAAAATTTGAAATCTCAATGCAATAGTACTTAAACTTGGAAAAATAAGAAGTAGGTGTTTGTCGACCACCCTAACAACAAAATGATAATATTTTAGATATAAGTAGAGGACTCATGTCCGATGTGATGCATATTTTTGTTATTTTTTCCAAGTAAATAATTAATTATGAATTTTTCATTACAACTTTTAAAAATATATAATCTTGTATGTCTAACCACCTTAACTTAGTCAAAACTTCATGAAATTCAATTTTTTTAATCCTATAGTATGTGAAGCATAGAATGTGGTGCATGTTTTAGATTCAAAAAATGTGATACCTTTTGAAATTTTCAATCAACCTATCAATCAAGACTTTAGTCATAATTCAAATTTAAAATGAATAATAATAATTTATTAAATTCAAAGTAAAGCATAATTTATATTGGTGGAAAGCTAAAAATCTCCTTTAAAAACCCTTTTTGTTTCATCGATTTCAGGTTAAAAAAAGGTCGTTAGCCACATACACTGCACATACCCATCATATCACCACGTTTTGGCCCATCATGATCCTACACATACCCTCTCGTGAGTGTTTATCATTGATCCTCACCTATCATGAGGTCAATCATTATTATCTATCCTATCATTGATCCTCACCTATTAGGAGGGCAATCATCATCATCCTATCATTGATTCTCGCCTATCATGAGATCAATCATTATTATCTATCCTATCATTGATCCTCACCTATTAGGAGGACAATCATCATCATCCTATCATTGATTCTCGCCTATCATGAGATCAATCATCATCAAACATCATCAAATCAATGGTTGACGTAATCAACAATCATCAAAATCAAGGAGAATAATCAAAATTTCCTCTATTATGGTGTTTATGCACTAAAACAAGGCATTCATGCACTAAATCTATGGATGTGCTATTAAAATCCATCAATACACCATTTCATGGCATCAATGTACTAAATGACAAATTGTGCTAAAATTTTTCATCAATGCACTAATTCATGACTTCTATGTGCTAAATAACTTCATGTGCTAAAACCTTGACATAATATGCTAAAAATATACATATATACACTAATCTACCCTATGCGCTAGAACAGTGACCAAATGCGCTAAAGTGGGTACCATATGCACTAAAACATAAGAAACGAATTTCAAAACATGAAAAATGTAGGAATTTTTTTTTAAAATTTAATGAAGAGGTTTCTCAGGGTACATATCAGAGGTCCATATGCGGCTGGGTGATTGGGACGTCAAACTCACTCGAATCAGTACGTTTGGTAGGGGATCACCATTTTGCTCAATTTGCTCAAAGTTGCTCCAATCACTCCAATTTTCAAAATGCAAATGACTCAAATGAGCTTCTTTTTCATCACTTTCACTTTTTTAAGAGGGTAATTAAGTGTGATTTAAGTGGGATTGTTTTTATTTTTAAACCAGGGGTCTCAATTAATCAATTAATCAAAGTGGTAGGTTTGGTATTTTTTTCAAGAGATAAATCATCTCTGCATCATAAAATTTGAAAATCATCAAAAAGTCGTAAAAATTTCAAAATTTCCAAAAAAAAATCTAAAATCCACAAATTCCTCGATTTATCTCCCGAGGGGGCATATATCCATCATCACTCGAAAATCAATATATAGGGCATATCAAATTTTTTTGTCAACACTATCAGCAAAATTTTCTTTGAAGCAATGTGTAAACACATCACTTCAAAGAGGGGAAAAATGTATACACCTAAAATTGGTTTGGAGAATTAATTAATTAAATACAATTTATTTAATTAATAAACCCTTTTAATCCATCTACTTATAAATAAATTTTAAATTTGTTTATATAGTTCATTTTTTAATTCTTCTATCTTAAATCATATTCTTCTAATCTTAATTAAATAAACAAATTTAAATAGTTTGATTTATTTAATTATCTTCCTCTTATTAAATTTAAATTCTAAATTTGAATTTAGTCACATGTCTATAGCTTTTCCACCTTCCACCTCATCATGTGTCTCAACAAATTGAATATTTCAAATATTTAATTTGGGCTTTATCCTCAACAAATTCTAAACAACTTTGGGACACTTGGCTTTCATAACTCATTTATTCTTCCTCACACTCGAAAATTTATTTTCCTAAAGGGAACACTCTCCTTCATTCTCTCTAACTTCTTCATCCTCCACCATTCATCTCTCCATATCAAATTCAGACCGTTGGTTGTTGCCACCTTAGTTTATGCTTTTGAAAATCTATAAATACAACCTCATTCTACAACAAAAGGATCCCAATATTGAACAATTATACTTTGCAGAATTTTCATTAGATCATTTGTGAGAATTTAGCATTGTGAACATTTAGCAATTAGCATTTAGAATCAATTATCATAATCATGGCTTTTGCATTAGCTACATTTTAATTATAGTAGCTTTATCACATCATTTCATAGAGCAATAGCATAGTAGCATCATAGCATCATTATCATACCCATCATTTAGTTTATCAATCAAGCATGTAGGAATATAGCTTTCTTGCATTTCCAACATCTCATTTTTCAAGTTGTCATTCTAAAAGGAATAGTGCACAAACAATCTAAGAGCCACTATGATTTAACGAATCCTTGGAGATAGAGAACAATGGGATGACTTTAGAGAGTTTGTTTGTTTCAATTCGATTAGATTGTTATATGAATTCTCTAATGTAATGTTTCATTGATTGTGTTGTATTGTTTTTACACTCACATACTTCATACACACAGCTCTCATAAAGTGTGTTAGGATGTTTCTTCTTGTTAGATTTCAAATGATAAGAAGACTATGTGTTTATAGGTGTTTATCTAATTTCTCTGAAATTAGATTCCAAAATTTGAAAATTACAGCTTGATTTTGAATCATTAAAAGACCACCAAAAAAATATTTTAAAATGGGTCCTAGCACATAAATGGGACCAGTGAATGGGTTCTGGCCTAAATTTCTAGAACACTCTTAATCCATAGTAATTAAAATATTAAATTCATTTATTAAATGTTGGCTCTCCTTTCAAAAAATGGTAAAAATAAGGCTTTGCAATGCATAATTTTGTAAATCAAAAGCTTAATTAAGTAAAATAATTAAGAGACCCAAACATAGTGTGAAATTATAAGGGTATACAATTTCCTACACTACAGTAAGATTTATCATAAACAATCCAATTATTAATTTTATGATTAAATTAAGAGATTCCAAATATACAATGAGTATAGGAGTGGCTAGAAGAATGTATGATCATCCCCAATTCATTCAAGATATTAAAACATGGAATAAACACCATAATCTCACAAGTCCACCCTAGATTTAAGTATGTGAACACTAATGAAAGAAATCAAGAAAAGGTTATGTCTCAATTAAAATGAATCCATCCATAAAATATTATGTTCGAGAAGGATTTTTTCCTATGTCATTAATTTTTCTCTCTTTTCTTTTGTGAGCCCCAATCCTAGACCCATGCAAACAATAGAATGTAAGGGTTCATTATCTTGGAATAGATAAGAATAAGTAAGGAAAATTGATATCCCTAGCCATGTCACCTTGCAACTAAAAAAATGCAAGGACACATCACCAAAATACAAAGAAGGTGGGGGATTTGTTATTTGACTTGAATGTTTCATAATATTTCTTTCTTCAATACTATAAAAGTAGGATAATTATTTGAAACTTGATCTTTGATGAGAAATAAAAAGGGAGATTTCCTTAAAAACCTCTAAGGTAACAAGTGAGATAGATGTCATAAGGGATTTGGGAAAATATACAAACATGGATCATTGTTTGTGAAACTTGTATTCATCAAAAGATATTAAATATAGGTATGAGATTAAAGGATGAACCAACTAAAGTAATATGTGTAATGAAGGGGATGAAATCTAGAAAGGACAAAAATGGTTCCCTAGGACTACAAAAAGCTAAATAAAAGTTCGTTGTGGAAAGAATGATAATGATATACTAGTATGGAATGAGACATGCATGTTTATGGAATTTTGAATTTATAATCATTTCAAGTGGAATTCATTTATAGTTTCAAGAAAACTCATCACCTTCCATGGTACATAAACAAAAGACATGTCAAGTGCTATCTAGATGTTCTACTACATAGTATGATTCTATGTAAATATGACATGGATTATTTCAAGAATCTCACAATCTACCAATGGAGATCAATTTGCTAAAGGAGAAACTAATACATATATTCTTTCAAAAATCTAACATATCATCAATAAACATCAATTCAAATTTTGTCATATGTCCCAAATTATAGGTTTAGTCTTTTATTTTTGAATCGAATTATTGATCAAATCAAAACGATAGAATTATCAAACATCTATATCAATAAATTAATTAGATTAATCCCGCTTCAGCTTTTCAATTCATCACTCACTCGATTAATTAAAGTATGATTTCAATTATTGCTTGATTATTAAATTGAAACTAACTTAATATTGTAAATAGTTTATTTAACCCCAATAATCTTTTTATCTTTTAGTAATTAGTATCTACAAAATTTTAATCTTTGGCATTCCATAATTAATATACTTTCATAACAATAATTTTGTAAATAATAAATTATAAGTATTTTGATTTTCTTTAATGTTTATATAATTTATTAAATCAATATTTAATATTGTCAAGCCAACATTATCTTTTTAATAATTGTAATTGTTATTTAATTTTAATAGTCCACTTATGAAAAGGCAATACCATTAAGTGTAAAATAAAGTAATGTCTATTGAATATTCTTTAAAAAACAATAATAAATATGAAATCAATTTGATATTATTCTCCATTTTTTAATAAATATTATCTTTTTAAATTATGTTTAATATATTAAATACACATTGACATAACAAAAAATTACTCAAATCTTTTATTTAAAAACACGCTTAATATATTAAATCTATTTGTTGCTATTTATCAATTCCAATTAATTATTACTTTTAAAAATTAATTAAACATAAAAAAATCTAAAACATTTTAGTTTACAACATACTTAATATATTTAATTAATGTCAAGAGGCATTCTACAATGACAACAAGGAGTGTAATGTAATGACACAAGTGTTTTAATAAAAACTTTTATTTTTCATCTTAAATTTGACAGCAATTTCTACCTCAAGATACTAATATTTAATATTTTCAAAATAATCAACACATAACATTTATGTTTACATATATTAACTTAAATAAATAAAATAATTTTAAACTAAAATAAAATACCTCCAAGTTGATATCTCTCCACACTTCCAAGATATTAAAAACTTCAATTAGAAAAATACCATACCATACCCTTAATTATGAGTATGACCAATTACCAATCAATGCAACTCCGCCACCCCCAGTAAACACATTTTATTGCAGCAAATAATTTGCTGTAAAAATATTGAAGGCAGGACTGTAGTATCCTCAACCATCACAGCTTTCAGGAGCAATTCCAAGTCGAGAACCAGGAATGTCATACACTATTCGGAAGTTGTGTTGCTGGTAACTCCCTAGTATAGATATTACGGAAAGTGAGGGATCATCCGGAGGTGGAGCAAAAGCCAGGCATTGCACCGACCCCTGCTCATCTGCAGGAAATAGTACATTAACCCGCTGCAGAGCCACATTCACATTATTATCAAAATGCAACGTGATCTGAGGCAACTCCATATTCCCAGAAGGCATGTTAAAGCAAGTATCGAAGATCTCGTACGGAGCGGCCTGACTCACATTCGGGAGATGGCGAACGAAAGAGTCTCTCACAGAATTGTAAACTGGGGTCACCAACCGAGTGATAAAGGTTCCTGAGTCTATAATTGTCCCTTGTCCACTCGACTGCTCTATCGCCGGCACAGACAAGCGATCTTCTCCAACCGAGACTCCCATTAACCCCACGTAATAGAATGAAGGGTTGGCATCGTTTGACAACAGGGACGTAAACTGCAAGCCAGGGGAGGAAAGGGCAGCTTTCCCAAGCGCAAGGGAGCCCGTCGATTCAGGAGACGGGAGGCAATAAGATAAGGTTTGGTCGAACAGCTCGGCCGTTTGTGAAAGAAACAAGAGCGAATCCCTACCAAAACCGACCAAACCGGGCGTGGAGGTGAGAAGCCCTGTCCGATCTTTGGCGCAGCCGAAAATAAAGTCCGGCATGGACTGCGAGCCCACGGCCAGCGAGTCCGTTGACAGTAGCTCCTTCAGCTGGGATCCATCGCCGTAGGTCTGCGTAATACTGCAGTTGTAATTCCCGCAGGTTGGAGTGCTGCCCAGTGCCTGGCACGTCTCCGAAGAGCAGCTTAGGAATTTGAAGGTGGGTGACTTGGAGGGGTCGAAGATGTTCCCTTCGCAATCGGTGCAGGCCGCGCAGGGAATCCAGGAGATGTCACTGCCTGTGTCGAGGGACATGTAGAAGCTCTGCTGGGGCGTGCCGAAACCCAGATTGATTAGGTAGTCTCCGTTCTTTGAATCCAAAGGGACATCAGCATCCTCTTGTGGAGTAAACTTGGTCTCTTTGAATCCAATGGGAAGTCGCGTTATTGCGCTGTAGCGCTGGGCGTCACCCCTTATTGACTCCACCATCGTGGTCAGCCACGTTAACTTGTCGTTGCGGAAAGGGGAGCACTTGGCATTGATGTGCATCAGAGGAAAGCTTGTGCTTGACTTCCTTGGCTGAGCAGCAGAGCAGTCTTTGCTGCCTTGCGCTACGCCACAGCTGAGGAGCAGAAAAAGTAAGAGATGAAGTGTTGTCATCTCTTACTAGAGAGCCAATCCAGAGATGGATGATAATTTGTGAAGAGGAAACGAATGAATGGATTGATATAAAGGAAAGAGCAGCGTGTGGTGGAGGGAGTTGAAAGGTCTTTGATGGAGACGTTGTTTTGTTTTAAATTTCTATACTTCACAAACTGCCATGCAAATTTTTGTGGACTTGACTTAAAGATTAGTCTTTGCGCTGGTTGTGCCAGTCTTACACGCAACTGGGATATTCCAGCGGCATCCATTATTGTCAATCGCATTCCATATCACAAATATCTTTGCTAAATACTGTGCGATTTGCCGCCCGTTCATGACCATGCAATTTCAGAGGGAAATGTTAACTTTATTTTTGGGTGTAAAATTATTTGTGCAATTCCACAAGATACAATGATTTATAGAAAAAATACTGAGAATGGTAGAGTTGTTATAGTTAAAGAATCGGAATTTTATTTGCGGAAAAAGGGAGGTTTATACTATATAATACTGTTAAATAAAAAATTGTGTTAGTAGTTGCATAATTCTTTTTTCTTTTGTATGTATAGAAAATATTATATGGTGAAAACAATTATAATATGATAATTTTGTAGAATTTAAAATAAAAAATGAAATCACTAATTTCAAAAGAAAAAGAAAAATATTTTAACAATTATTAAATAAAATTAGTTAAATAATCACATAAGATTGATCTATTAATGATTTATCCTTAATATAATTATAGAAGAGTAAATTGCATACCTTAGTCTTTTACACTTGTTTGACACTTATGTTTGGTCATTTTGTCATTCTAACATTTAATTTGTTTTATTTTGTGCATAAATATACCTTGCCTCTATATTTATCATCTACATCTCACAACTTTCATTTTAGAAAGAAGGGTAGTCATTCTTCTTTAATGAATGTGCTCCTATCTAGAATCTTATGATCCCCATTAATTAAATTTTTTTTTTCCTACTTTTTGGAGTTTACCATTTCAATTTTTAGATGATTACTTGTTTTCTTGCATACAAATACATCAATTTGTGCACTAGATTTTGTACATTTATTGAGAACCTCAAAGATATACATGATTATCAAAATTCATGAAAATTCACTTATCAAAAACCAACATCTAAAAATAAGCATTGAATTGGAAATCATTTATCAAAACTAACATATACACTTATGTAGATCATCATTTACAAATACTACAATAGGAATTTACATATTTTGTCTTGTGTGTCTTTGGTCATTGTAAAACTAACAAAGGGTTTTGACTCACTGCTAAAGAATTTTTATATTTTCCTTTGCTTATAGAAAATCCTTAAGATGCTTTCAACACCTCATTTCCTTCAAACACAAGTACAAGTAGAGACCAACAAAAATTAATAGAACTTTTATCAATGGACATAATTACATCGAGAAAAAGTGTCCAGGTCAACTAAGCTATAGGTGCAACATAATTTAAAGCAAGCCTTGATCCATTATTTTGATGTATATGTCATGCCCACCCATACACACATATACAAATGGGAATAAACACAATGTGAACAAGACAAGAATGCACACAATGTCCAAGGTGCTCATGTGCACACCAACATTGTCATAAGTGCAATTAAAGGTTGAAATGTTGTAGGATAAAATGTCTAACTAAAAAATGATGAGTTAAGAGTACAACCCCTACATTATGGGCAAAGGTTCGCTGAAAGAGATATAAATATCATTATGCATGATATTAAAATATACTTAGGGGGAAACTCCAACATTGGTGTTTCTTTTAAGTAGGATCATATTTGATGAACATGAAAAAATATTTTGCTTATCCTTCTCAATTGGGTTTGTGTGAACTCTTTCATTAGATTGGGCTAGAAAATGATGATGAAGGTTGATGTTGTTGATCTCTAATTTTTCAAACACTAATTAGATGTATAAACCAATGTCAAATAAATGATTTTAAAGATTATTCGCCATTTGTTTGTATGAGGATTCCTATAGGTTCCCTATATTCAAATTACCCTTATTATCCTTTAATGCCCTTTTAAGGGTATTAAGTCTATAAAATATGAAGGCATTTAACAACTCAAAATTCCTAAAATTTAATCTAATTAAGAGGTAATCTTTTTTTCAATGGGCATAATCTTATTTCAAAGAGACTCTTTGGCTAGCTCTTCATTGTCAAAGTTATGAAGCAAAGCCACTGCGATTGTCATATTCCAAATCAACTCTGAGCTAGGAGTATATACATGTGACAAAGCCACTGTGGATATCTTATGCCAAATCAATTCTAAGTTGGTTTTATAAACATGTGGTTTGGGGTCTTTTCGAGGTAATAATTAATCATTAAGCCTCATGGTTACATGTAACAAATTAAAGGATGATTTGCATCAGCTATTAAGGACCACTCTTATCACTTTATGATGTGATCATGTTTGATAATGTCCATTTATTCCATGCTAAGTTGCATCCGTCCCTTCAAATTAGTTGCTAAACATATTTTATATTTTTTGTGTACTTGTAAGTGATGATTTATAGTGTGATACCAGCCAATTTGTATTTGGGAATTTGTCTAGCATGAGCTGGAATTCAAAGAAGTACAAAGGGATTTTAAATGCTCAGCCTTTTGCACATCTTCTCATTATGAATATGCACTCCATTTAGACATAATGCGTCATTAAATAGGCATTCAAAGGAAGTCATCTACACAACTCAACACAATAACAAAAAGGTAGTGAGAGGCAATAGAATTCTATGGGTTTCGTCATTCTAGCTCAAGTTCAATGGCATTTTTCCCATGGAATCTGAGGGTTTCGTTACCAGTTAGACCATGGGAGAGACTGGTGGAAGAATACCTCACTCATGATGTCCTCAGAATGATGCTTATCATAGATAATGAAAGAGTTGAAGATGGTATTCGTATCATCTTGGGTCTCGAAATCACCAATCCACGGGCACATCGAATTATCTTCCCCTCGTAGGTGATCTCAATTTTTCTATCAAATGCTCCTGATTTAATACAGTCTTTGATCGAATTGGAAGAATTAGCTAGGAAGTATATCAAAGTTCAATATATTTTAGATAATGCAATTCTCTGTGCAGTTCAAAACTATAACTTTTTTGTTGGGGAAGGGTTTATTGGAGGGTTGCTTCCAAGGGATTTTATGTAGAAAAGGAAATGCTTTGAAGATTTTTTTGACGCCATTAGACTGGATTTACAATTTAACAATGACAACATTTTGCTGTGGACCTTAAGGAAACACCAGAGGCATACTTGTTATGTGATGGAATTGGAAAGGAGAAATATTTTCCCCTAGTGTATCTTCATGCGTTTGTCTAGCCACCTCCATGCAATGGTGTTCTTCTAGACTTTCAACTTGGTGTCAACCCGCCAACTCGAAGATAAAATCATGTTCAAATGGCTCCAAGCTGGGTGTATAACAAACCTCAGGCACATTCATCCTTGGTGGCTCTGTCTTGACTAGTTTCTCACTATAGCCCTCAAAGAGCCCCTGATAGTAGCAAAAGAATTTTTGAGAAGGGCCTTCATTTGGAAATGGGTTTAGAAGGGCAGGATGAAAATTCGATTAATGGGGGGTTATTGAAAAGGTAAAAATGTTTGTAATGGGTTTTCAAATTTTTTTGGGGCTTTAAATTGGTAATCAGTGGGTTTAGGTCACATTTGATGGGTTTCCTTTTCTAGTAAAATGTCATATAGTGGGATAGTATAAGTTTGGGGATAGTGTTTTAGGTTCTTAGTGCTGAATTTTGTGTTCTCAACATGCCTTATAATCTTCATAGTTGTACGAAATCGAACAAACTTGTAGTTTAATTTCGGGCTATAACTGGAGGTTTCTTATTGGTTCTTCCTGCTAGTATGCCCTTTGAACTAGTTTTATGTAATTATCTATTCATATAATATAATATTATAAGTGGTTCACCACTTTTTACTTAAAAAAAAAATGAATTAAAAAATTGCATACCACACTATCCATATAAATTAATTTAATTAACATAAATTAATATACTCACAATTATGATCAAGGATTTAAATAAAATTGAAATCATTAAACTTGGCATAACATTTTCAAAGACCATGTATATTCATCATTAAAACCCCAATAATTACATCCATTTAAAATTTTAGGTACATAGGCCTTAGAATCACAATGAAAAATTAATTATTTCCACTTAATTAATTGTTTACCATAAGTGCAGGTTTGAGTATTTATCCTACATTTTGATGAACTTGTGATTTCATCACATCTAGCATTTTATCATAGGCGTCCCTCTTCTAAAATTTTGAGTTATGAATCTAATTATATTAATTTTTATATCATTTTTTAAATTTTATTTTTTTTGTTTGGGGATCTTGTTTACATTTGACCATGTGTTATTATTCTTACAAAGACCAATGACTCCCAATATGATGGAGATGTCACGTTAGCCCATCATGTAGTTGTTGGAGTGACTCAGAGTACACCTAAAATTTTGGCATCTACTTATGTTCCTTACTATATTTTTCTCTTAGAGGTTTGATGATAACATGAGAAGGTAATGGTTTCCATGTTCATTTAAAAAAATTACCCCAATTAATCATTTGTAACTTTATAGATTATTTCTTATAAGATTAGATGAAATTGTATACCTTATGGCTAACTCAAATATGTCATTACATAATTCATCAAGATATAGACTATCTCAAAATCATTTATTCTCAAAATATTATTTCTACGAGTCATTACAATGATCTATACGATGGCCTACAAGAGTGTACTTGGCTTATTTTATATGGCATTCACTTATCCTCTATCATGCATTCCATTTTTATTTTTAAATAGTCCCTTTACCTTAATATTACTTTCTTGGAATTAAGATAGCATATAGGATGAGTTCTTATATGCTTGGATGGGATTGATCTTGCTTATTCTTTGGAATCTATCCTACCATATGGTTTTCCACATTACACATGTAAATTATTCATCAATTATCCTTAAAGAATGTATCTTTTTCTTCTCAATATTTATGACACTTCCAACATGAATGTTTTATCTATGCACCCACTTTTCCACTATCAATAATTTAAATCAACATCCCAAAATTAATTATTTTACTTATCCATATAAAATTTAAATCATTTCTAGGATTTATAATAATGCCATAGCATGTTTTCCATAAGGTTCCAATAAATTGAGATCCCCAAATACACTTTTAAGTGACAATATTATTGATTTATGCATGGAAAACAATCTTATCTTTCTAGTCCTACCATGGCCCCTATGTGTGTAACTCCATCATTCTAAAATCTAACTACATTAAGGAATCCTTAAATATTAAATTATTCTTTAAAAAATTATTGTGTAGGTTGAAGACTCAACAACATTATTGATCACTAATCTGAGATAGTTTTATTGTGACTCTAATTATCATTTTTTTACCTTTATATCCTTACACTATAAGTTTGTCACTTTCAATTATTTGTTGACATTCATTATTATTTCCTCAATCTTGTAATATACCCCAATATGCAACAATACAAATTTATGTTTGACAATAATTACAAACATATCCAATAACTATAAATGTAAACATAAACAAGTAATTATAAAATGAATTTCATTAACAGAGTAATCTCATGTAAGTACATTAAATAGTACTATGGATTAAAAATCCCTAGAGCTCCCTTCAGCTCAAGATGTTATTATTTTGATAAGTCTTGGCCTGCACCTCATGTATTTGAATTTCTTTGGGCCCCTTTTTGAAGAGCTTCGCCTGATTTCTCCACGTGTCAACCGTGCGCTCCTTGGAAAGAGTTCTTCCATTGCTGAAGTATCAAGCCCCGCCATGCCTCTGCGTGTCGGAAGTGTGGGCCTTTGAGAGCCCACTCCCCTTTGCTTCTCTACCAAGCTCCACCTACGTGCCACGTAGCATCATTCTGCAGGCATCTTTTGGCAGACCCCACAGTCAACGCCCGAAATGAAGACTTCTCCATGTGTCTTCTTCATAGGGATTTTCAATGTTGGAAGGGAAGAATGAATGATGAACCCTGCCTTGTCGCCACATTTCCCAACCAAATCTATGGGTGAGCGACACGTGTCTACGTGGGAATTTTGTTGCTTCCACACTGGGACCACAGTCATCATTCGCAGGGGATGCATCTAGTTCGAAGGGGATTGCATTATATGATTCAAAATATTTTTTGTTGCAACAGCCATGGGAAATCATTGCTAGTGCCAAGGAATTTTTTTTTCTTACTAGATCTCAAGCGGTGGGATGCTTCTCTATATATACTACTTCAACTTTCTAAAAATGAGTTTGGAGTTTAGAGAATACACGAAAAAATTATGGAAATACACCAAGCCTTTGTATTGTTTTACATTATTGTATTAAGACTCACAGATTGTGCCATTGTCTTTCGGCCCTTATGTTTCTTAGTTAGCTGATAAAACATTATACTGTGTTGTTATTGTACTAAGTAGTTTATTTGCAGAACTTCTATAATTTCAATATAAGTTCACTGATTCAGACCATGTCTTGGACTCTTCTTTTCAATAAATGTGTATGGAAGTTATTTTATGTTATTTGATAAACTTCTTAGGCTTTTCATCTATGCTCTTTGTTATTTCTGGACATGCAGATTGGTGAATAGGCCCTTAAATCCCATCTGAAAGGAAGATTTGTCATGCCCACATCTACATCTTGGCGCATCGCCTTAGGTTAGATCTTTATTTTATATATTTTCTTCATTTTCCCTTTCCAAACCCCCAAATACAGAAAGAGACAACTTCTTTAAAAACTCAGAGGTCACTCAGTTTAGCACAATTGGTCCCCCCATTAACTAAGTTTCCCATAAGGTCGTTGCTTGACAATTTTAGGCATCAACAATTCTTTTTCTGGCACGTCCGATGGGACCACTTAAATGTATCTAAATCTAAAGTGGTTGTATGAGCCATCAGCCTACTACTACATTCCAAACTGTGAACAACCCCGACATGCTAGTGCCACTGCTAGTAATAGTATGAACAAGAACCCGTCTAGTGAAATTTTTGATCCCTCTACCAGCCATGTTGCCAATTGCTAATAGAAATTATGTGGCATGGGATGCCAGAAGCCCTCTTATAGCACTAGTAGCACTTGCCATTTGGGACCCTATCCCAACCTCTTCTTTAAAAGTTGTACCAAAATTCATTGGGGAAGGCTCGAAAACACCATCCAAACATCTCCAAGATGTGGTGAACATGTGTTTAGTGCAAGGTGTTACCGACCAAAATGTCGCGTTGAGGTTGCTCGTAGCCTCTTTCAAGGGCAGAGCACTAGATTGGTATCACACTTTGGAAGCCAATACTATCAATACCTAGGATCAGCTTGGAGATCCTTTCTATGAGTAGTTTTCAAATAATGGAGATCAGTCTTTTCTATTTTAGAAGCTAGTTACTATAAAGTGGGCCCCTCAAGAAGCCATGATTGACTTTAATGCCTAGTTTCACACAACTTGGAAAAGGTTTCAACCTGTAATCCATCCACCTACAGATTTGGCATTCATGTTCTATCTGAAATCTCTTAACACCGACATTTCAATGATGATCCAGTCCCTTGGTGGGAACACCTTGCCAGGTACATATAGCGTTGTTGTTCAAGTGGAGAATAATTTGATCAATGCCAAAAAATTACTGCCTCGGCCCACAATGCCTATATTTGTAGAGTTGTTGATTATTGCCTAGGAGATAGCTTCTACCAATGTGGCTTCTCCTCCCCAATCTATGTACGCATATCCGAGTGTGCCATAGAGTGTTGCTTTATGTCTAATTCTTCAAAGAATGAGATGATCGATGTCAAGGAGTTGTTGTAGAGCATCTCAAATGAAATAACTACCATCAAGTGGAACCAGACCATGCCTCTGAAGCCAACTTACCAAAATTATCAAGGCAGAAAATCTTCCTATCAGCAAAATCAATTCCAAGGAGGCTCACGCACAAATCTACAGACCCAAACAAGTAATTAGATGGTGTTGATGCCTACTCCACTACAGAATGCTCACCCAAGCTCGAGTAGAGAGCTGAGAATGGGAAAAAATAATCTTGTTGATGATATCAATCCCTGGTGCTTCCCCTGCAATGAAGCGCATATGCCTCAAAATTATCTGCATGGAAATCTACAACAAAGAGTGGCAAAATAGTGCAGCCAAGGCGTGGTGTTAGATTTAGGAGCTTATGTATATGCCTCTCCGCAAATGGAAAACATGGTACTCACCATGCAAATGCAAGGAATGTCCCTGGAGTAAGAGACAGGTATAGCTCTCAACCACACACTCTTCTCATGGATGGAAGAAGAGGAAGCAGTGTTTGCAAATGAGGCCTCCACATCTAAGGCCCCGCAAGTGCAGTCATATTACAATACTCACTCTAAAAGGAGATTCATGGGCGAACCAGTCATCCCACAACCCAAAAATGTCCCCGACCAAACTCCTAGTACCTTTGTAATTGCATAACAAATTCAATCATGAAATGAGATTGTTATAGAAAGGGCTAAGGAATAGAATCCTTTGAGTCCACCAACATTTAGTGTGGTGGAACAATTGAAGAAGTCCTCTACTAATGTATCTCTTTGGGTTATCTTAGCTATTCCAGAGCAGAAGTCATTATTGCAGAAGGCCCTACTCAAAGATATTAGTATAGAACTAGTAGAGCAAAAGAGCCAGGAAAAGGCCATTGATTCTCCACCTCTAGACAAAGTTCTCACAAATAGTACAGAGGAAGCTTCCACTGAAAGTAAAGGTAAGCCTAAATCAAAACCCTTCCTCTTGAATCTCATTGTCAGTAAGAAGTTGTTGCAAAATTCTATGATTGACTCTAGTGCTAGTACCACAGTCATGCCCAAGCAGATAGTTGAAGCCTTAGGACTTAGCTATGAACCTTTAAAAAGAGGGATTATGCAGCTTGATGGGAACAAGGTTGAAACCATAGGTTTCATTAAAGACCTCCCCTTGACTCTATTCTCCTTCCCTAGTATCAGAGTTCCACAAGATACCATGATTGTAGACATTCCCCCCATGTTTAGTCTTTGCTTATCCCAGGAATTCACTTCTAAGATAGGCGGATATCTTTCCTTCGATTGGTCAAACTTGATCCTTAGGACCAAGCATGGAGCTAAAATGAAGATAGTATCTGAACCTCTACATTCAGAACATGTGGCATATGAATCCATGATCAACTTTGAGGCCACTCATACCTCTGTCACCAAAGAGGAAATGTATTGTACTGAACTACTGGAAGATGAGAAGGTGATCGGAGACTGGAATGATCAAGAAGAGGTCCTCTTGAGAAAATATATAGACACTGATCCTTTCAACAATTATCATGCTACCGGATTGGGAACCTATGTCATCTATGACGAAGATCAAATGATTCCAAAGGTCATGAAGGAATTCAAGGGTGGTCAAGCCTTAGATCTATGGTTGGTACATTTTGATGGAGCAAGATGTAAAGTTGGTGCAGGAGTCAGGATATGTTTGACGTCCCCATCCAATGAAAAGACCCTCAGGTCTTTTTGCTTTCAGTTTGCATGTTCAAACAATGAAGTTGAATATGAAGGCCTTGTGCAAAGTTCAAGTCTTGCATAATGGATGGGTGTTAAGAAAATAATGGTGTTCGGAGACTTTGAGCTAGTATTCAATCAATTCCAAGGGCTCTTTATAGCTAAGAATGTCCACATGAGATCCTATAGACATAGAGTCTAGGACCTGATTGAAAGCTTTGAATCTTTCAATATCTAGATAGTGCCCAGAGAGAAAAATGCAGATACAGATCGCATGGGAACAATCGGTTCTCAATTTGACCCTTGTTTTGACCTAATTGATAACGTACACTCTATGTGAGTGATTGTCTGACCAAAAATCCTAGATAATGACCAAAGCTGGCAAGTGTTCAAAAGTGATGAACACATTTCCTCATTCATCCAGCAGTCAAGAGAGTTTGCTGAGCAACTCCAACCAAGAATAGTCGAGGCCTATGAAGGGAAAATTATTCAATTAAGGTCCAACAAGCTTCCAAAAGGACTGGTCACTCTCAAAAAACCTATTCGATTGTGACGATGCAAGAAATGACAAGAGGAAGTTTGTGGCGGATAAAAGTGACTAAGTGGATCTTCAGGTTGGTGACAAAAAGAAGCTCAAGGTCGGGAAGGATGTCCCATAGCATGATAAAGAAAGGATCATCCATTTTTTTGAAAAATATGAAGGAGTAGTTGCCTGGTCATATGATGACCTCAAGGGATATGATCTTGAAATCATCCAACATACTATAGAACTGATGGAAGGAGCAAAAATTGTCTGCCAGAAGTAGAGACTAGTAAATCCTAAGATTGAGGCATTGATGGCGCAAGAGTTGACAAAGCTAATTCAATCTTGAATCATTTTCCCTCTCAAGCACAACACATGGGTGTCTAACCCGGTTCCCATCTAGAAGAAGAATGGAGAAATTTGTGTGTGTGTTGATTTCTAGGGCCTGAATAGAGCATCCCTAAAGGACCACTACCCCTTGCCCTCCATGGAGTCTATTTTTCAAATAGTGGCTAGCTCATAAATGTTTTCTCTATTAGACGACTTCTCTCATTACAACTAGATTTGGGTAAAGGAGGAAGACCAACACAAAACAACACTCACTACCAAGTGGATAATGTTTTCCTATGTGAAAATTCCCTTCGATCTCTCAAACGCAGGAGCTACCTTCTAGCAGGCAATGGATATTGCTTTCAAAGAATTAATGAACAAGGTTATCTTAATCTACTTAGATGATTTGACTATATTCTCTAAGTCTAAAGATGATCATTTTGACCATCTAGAAATGGTTTTTAAAAGATGTAACGAGTTCGAGGTATCCCTGAACGCAAACAAATGTGTCTTCAGAGTTCTGCAAGGAAAGCTATTGGGACACGTGGTGTCCAAGGACAAAATTTCAATTGACCGTAAGTGGGTAAAGGAAATCAAGGAGCTTCCCCTACCAGTCAACAAGAAGGGAGTTTGGTCCTTTTTGGGAAAGGTAAATTTTGTGAGAAAATTCATTTCTAATTTTGGAGGACTAATTAGACCTATTACCTTAATGCTCAAGAAGGATCAGTTATAAAATGGAAAAAAGATGCTAGAGAAGCCTTTGAAAAGGTTGAGGATGTTATTTCTTCAACTCCTGTTCTGGTAAACCCAAACCTATCAAAGGACTTCATAATGTATGTATTCAGTAGCAAATCCAGCATTGCTATTATTTTGACCTAGAAGGATGATGAGGGAAATGGAGAACATCCAATATAGCATTCCACTCCCGGACCTTAAATGATTATGAAATGAATTATAACTCCATTGAAAGGAAAGCATTTGTCATTGTTAAGGGGCTCGAGAAGTTCTGACACCTCATATCTTGCAACAAGGTGATAGTATATGTCACGCATTCCAATGTGCGTGAGTATATTATGGAAGGAGAAATCATCGAGAAAAATTCCAACTGGATTACCAAAATCCTCGAATATGACATTGAGGTCAGACCCACGAAGACCATCCCAGGGAGAGGACTGTGTGAGTATTTGGTGCATGATCAAGAAATGGTAGCTAAAGAGGAACAACCTGAGCTTGTTCTAATGAATGAATATGGGTTCGAAGGCTGCTAGTTGGCAAATCGGATGAGGTTTATGCAGACTGGAAAATATCTGATGGGCCTCCCTTCTCAAAAGAAAAGATTCTATAGATTGTAGAATAGCGGATATGCGCTCATCAAAGGAGTCCTTTTCAAAAGGAACTTCAATGGTGTTCTATTGCAGTGCATCGCCATAGAGAAAGCAAAGAAAATTCTAGACATATTTCACAATAGTCTCATGGATGGACACTTCTCTACAAAGACCATCACCATCAAAATTATGTGTGCCAAATATTTTTGGCCTACACTATTCAATGACTCACACTCTTTGGTTAAGGCCTACAAAGAATGCCAATTCTTCACATGAAGAAGGAAAACTCAGCAATGCCTCTCAATTCAATAATGGTTGATGAACCTTTTGCATAATGGGGCCTTGATTTTATTGCAATGATTAATCCCACCTCCAGTGCTAGACATAAATGGGTCTTCACTGCTACAAACTACTTTACTAGATGGACCAAGGCCATGCTCCTAAAGAATGTGATGGAGACGAAAATTGTGAACTTTCTCGAAGAACTGGTGACAAGGTTCGGCTCGCCAAAGACTTTCATCTTCAACAATGCTAAGGATTTCCTGGGCTTAAAGGTATGTCAATTTACACTCAATCATGGCATATTCTTAAAAACATCTTCAAACTACTACCCACAAGGAAATGGTCTAGTTGAGTCAACTAATAAGAATTTGGTCTAACTCATTAAAAGAATCAGGTCAGAGCATCAAAAAGAGTGGCATAAGAACCTTCAGGCAGTGCTCTGGGAAAACCGGATAACTCCTAAGAAAGTCCTTAAGACTTTTTTGTATGAGTTAGTATACGGAAAGGAAGGGCTATTGCTTGTCTCCATAGAAATTCCCACATTATAGCTACTCAAATCTCTAGAAGTTGAACAAAATGGAGCCATGGAGGTACAATTGGATGAGTTACTAGAGGTGTAGGAAAAAAGAGAAAAAGCCCTGGTAGGCATGACTAATCGCCAACAATGGTTAAAAGGTGGTTTGAAAAGAATACCTTAGACCAGGGTCTTAAATGTGGAGACCTAGTGGGGTGATCCCACAATAATGGGTTATAGATTTTGGCCAAACTTGACATTAAAATTAGGATTTTTCATGAGACATTCACTTTCTTACACCTATAGTAGCTAAACCATTAAGGTTTTGAAGATGAATCAAACTAGTAATTTGTTAGATATTTTGTGTAGATTCTAATTATATTTTTAAAAAATAAATTGTGAATCAGTTTATGTAATTTTTAATAACTTATTTTTTCTACTAATCAACATTTTTAAAAAGTGATGTTTACTTCGACCCACGTAACTTTTTTAATAGATAGGATTCAATTCTAATTTTTAAAATACAAAATTTTCACACCAATATCTAGGGAGTGGATTTTTTTCATAAATTTTTGTTACATTTTTTTTTTAATTAATTTTCCAAGTCAGCATAATTATAATTTGGACAAAGGTGTACTTCGGCCCACATAACTCTTTTTGTATTCATTTAAATTAACTTATTATTTTTTTGTTGGAATAATGACATCAATACCTAGTGCACATGTATTTTTTAGAATTTTTTTTCTCTATTTTTGTATTTTTTCGTATATGTGAAATAAAGAACTTGATGTTCATTGAAAATTCTACATTCACGAGAAATAAAAAATAAATATAATAATCAAATTAAACATATTTAAAATTATACTTTTTGGGAACCTTATAATAAGGGATGCAAGATTACAAAGCATAAATTTTAAATAAATTCATTTGATCACCCAAAAGGTAAATCAAAAGTGGTTTTTTATCAGCATTTTGATAGGTGTGGAGGAGACTCGACTATAGGTATGGTTTAAATCTAACAAAGTTCTATCCAAGGGGGTTTGATCTAAGGGGATTTGATCAATCCCTCTTTACTTAAAATAATTTAAATGGAACCTTTAGTGTCATAAATCATTGTATTTTCTAAAAATATGTGATTTCAAAAAAAAATCAAGATGTCCCAAAAAGTGTAACCCATTATTGTGGCAGCATATAGTGCTAAAATTCAATGAAAGGGTCGTGAAGCCTGGCCTACATGGAAAATTTGATACTCTATGGGAAGGACCTTTTTGAATTATTCAATGCAAGCAACATAATACATTTGAATTGGAAAATATGGAAAAAGAAGCATTAGGGATTCCAATTAATGGAATCCACCTCAAATTGTTCAATTAAGCTTTATTAACCTCTTTTCTAGTGAAGATATGTAATTATGTAAATTTCCTTTGGGTTTTTTGTGTTTTTTGTTCAGTTGGTATTTTTGAGAAGCAACCCATAATACAAGAAGAAGAGAAAGAAAAAGAGACAAAAAATGATTAAAAATTTGTACATTCATTATACGGTATTATATACTTTGATATTACAATTCCAAAATGGTTCTCAGGCCATACTTTTTGAGTATATATATGCTAAGTGACTTTTCAAGCATGTATTAAAAGCCTTTGAAGGCATATATACAAAAATAGGAGATAGGATTTCATTCTTCAAACGGGGGCAACATCAGTGTCAACAGCATTTGGAGCAACTTCATGAATAGTAGGAGCATTATTAGCAGCAAGAGCATCAATAGCAACAATGGAAAGCGGTGGAGGAAACATCAAGTTTCTGAAATTAGTGTACCATTCCGCATCATAGAACAACACCACGTTGTAGCAATGCAGGAGGAAGTGGCAAGCATGAGTAACTCTTTGATGATGCTCTCCATGCATCATGATGCGAAACCTACTTAGGAATGGCACCCACGACACCAAGTTGTGTCTTCTTCAATGTGTCTGCAGAGGTCACTCACCATGGGAAGACCAAGGCCATACACTACATTTGTCACCACTTCACCAAGCCCACCGAGACCTAGCTCTTTAGGAAGATCTCCATGGTAAGTTGCAGGATCATCTTCTTAGGTACCTGTATATCGAGCAAGGAGGCAATGAAATGAGAGAAAATGTTAGTATTATCCCTATAGTTATCCTTATATTCTAGGAAATCCCTACCCAGTACCCACTTCATTGCTATAATTTGCAAAGAATGCTTGTTCTTTGTCATGCTTTTCAGATGCCTGCTAGAAACTTCTCCAAGGAATGTTTCCTAAGACCTATTGCTAGTGAGCCTAGTTGGAGTATTCATTGTGTCTACCTCTAGTTCTAACTAACAAATGAAAATTCTTCCCAATTACCAAGTGCAATTTTTTTGTTGTCTTTGGGTCTACTTATAGAAATAGCCGAGGTACATGTGTACAATAAGCATGATGTTGATCGAGTATTAACTCAAAAATCCCATCAAGAACCAACTCAAAATTCCCACCAAGAGAAAACTCGAGAATCCCACCTAGTTGTGTCTATTGTGTATGAATTGTTATGTGTGAAGTTAAGAAGTAATTAATTAGCTAAAACCAGTGGTAGTCCCAAGTGATCGTCTGCACAGTCAAGTGCCAATGTGTCACACTGTGGGCATTTTCCATTCTCCAAGGATGAACTCCATTTTTTTGTGTACTCATCACATTTTTGGCTTAATCATTCTTTTTAAGATATTAATTGCAAAGCATGTGAAAGGTTTTGTATGCCTTCAATCACTGGCTCAATTTTTGAGGAAATCACGTCGTAGGACATCGTCATTATGAATTATTGTCTTTTCAAAAGGCAAATAATTCATTTCACATGAACAAGAGAGTTGGTGGTACGTGCTGAATTTATTGCAAAAAGGAAACCATTGTCTACAACTTCAAGTCAAGAAAAGGCTAAGTGTTGCATGAGAAGGAACAACACTATGAAGAGTTTCCTAAGTACGCTATTCAATGCAAAGAGCTTTGAGTGAAAAATTTGCTAAAGAACCCAAGAGAATTGCATAAAGTTTGAGCATTGCAAAGGTCCACAAAATCCTAAATGGCCCAGAATCCTCAGATAGAAGCACAAGGAGAGGCTTCCCAAAGCTTATTTGACACCATGTGTGTGGCACCAATGGCCAATACTTTTTAGTGACGTCTCTTATGCTTCACCTAGGATACCAAAGAAGCCAAAGTGGATCTGCATGTGGGTCATGGACAAGAAGGCTCACAAGAACTAGACCCTGATAATAGAGGAATTGGATAGCATTCATGACCCCATTCTTAAAACCAACCCTAAGAGTCTTAGGGAAGCAGCTTATGAGAGAATGAAATAGGCCACTAGCCAATAATATTTGGCGTACAAGCTATGGTTCTGTAGTCTCCCATAGTATATGGTTCCTTTTGTGCATTACTACTTGAAACTAGTCCACAAGTGCATGCAACATTTTAACCCAGATACTAGTGCCTTTGAAGGCCGAGAATTGAGGGTTTTGATCAACATGGATGCCATCAAGGATATGCTATGCATCCCCATCAGAAAAAGGCTCTAGAGTAGAAAAGATAGAGACATTCACTCCAAAAAAAGTGGAAGAGTTATGGAAGACTAGAGATCTTGCTCTGAAATTTTATAACCAAGAAACCAAAAGGCCTGAGGAAGATTTTGCATAGCCACCACAAATTTTGGTCATCCATAATGCTTTCAACTCAGACTTGTAGGAGGTCTTCTCTATGATGGCTTTTGTTTACGGAATGGACAACGATAGGTACGTGGAAGAGTTTCAAATAGGTCTTGGTTTTCAGTTGAGAAGGTAACATTCTTTATTCTGGTATGACTTCACAGAAGTCATCGTCCAGGAAATGCTGAACCAAATCAAGGAATACAACACATAACATAAGTTCAGGTTTTCTTCTCTCCTTGCTCACATGTTTTTGCACCAAAACCCTAACATCTTTAGAAACCATATGGGCTTGGCTATTTTTGATGAAAATGGAGTAAGAAGGTCGGTTTTTGTGTGGACTCCCCTCCTTTCTACAACTTTTGATTACGATACATTTTTGGAGTGTGTCTTGACTCTAATTTTGCAAGATTTTAGCGAGGATGGCAAGCTTTATTGACTTTTCGTCAAGCAAATAGGGTGGATGCAAAGTTTTTTTCCTCCTTACGATTGGTTTCTTGGGGAGGATTTCACATTCCTTAGGTTGCATGGCTTTACCAAGGAACCATTCCAACTCCCGGTATGTGTCACAAACAGGGTGTTGGCCCTTAAGGTGTTTCGGTAACTATCGATTATCGACAACAACTTTTGCAGAGGGAAAAATAAGAAATTTTTTTTCTTCTGCCCTTTGAACTTCAAAATAGTGATAATGGTGAAGAAGCAGACACATGGTCTACTAGAAGAAAATTTGGCTCATCTGGGGCTAGTATTAATTTGTGACAAGTGGCAATATAACCCCGATAATGACTTAGCATACCTAAACGTTAAGGTGACTCACAGCTCTTGGGCTTACTGGGAAGCTCGGTGGAATCCACAATTAGAATAGGATAATCTATTTGTGGACATGGTCTATGTTCCTACTAAATATAAGAGGTCACCATGGCTCTCTTTCTATTTTCCTTTGGAGAAGCCTAATGAAAAGTGTCAAATGGGGGCCACCCTTCACAATGAACTGGTCAAGCAATGGCAGTGGAATGAAGAGAAAATTATAGACTTCTAGATTTATTACCAGGAGACCAAATTCCTTAATGCCCCATTCCAGGAGACAATCAAGGATGAAAGATTTGATGATCTATGGAACAGAGGGCATGAAGATACTAATGCTAGCGATGATGAGGATATAGATCCAGAGGAAGCTAGAAAATATACAGTGAAGGGAAAGGAAGAGAAAAAGGCCCCAACATAGAAAATTGGAAAAGCGACATAGCAACCTGGTAAGTCTCCAATGAAAGTGTGGGTGGCTATGTATCATAGTCAAAAGCCTCATGGCCATGCACATGGGCTGCAAAAAGACCTAGGGTATCCCAACAGCCTTCAAAGGTCATAGAGGTGGACAACTCTCCAGCCGATAAGAGGTCATGCATGGAAGCAACTTTTGGAGAAGGACCACAAGAACCTAAAATGAGCCAAGGATCAAAATCCTTTGCACCTCAGGTATCTTTCTCTCTCCCCCTCCTCAATTCATAATCTTTGGTTACCTCTATTGTATCTACTCCCCCAATTCCTTCAAGTGTCAACCTTTCCTTTGTTACTGCCACACCCATGGGAGGTTTCTTCCAATTCTCCCAAATTGGATGTGCAACTTTTACTCCCTCGTGATTTGTTCCACCTTTCATTAGAGCCCAATCTGGAATCACCATTTCCACTCCTTTCACTCCCACTATGTCGGCTTCGACTCAGCTTTCCCAACAGATGGTATCCTCTACATCCCCGCTACCGCCACCACTCCCCATGAGTCCTTTCGTTGCTTCCTAGACTGGGCCTTAGTATAACATTCCTCTATTCTCCCCATTAATAGTCTCTCTACCAAAAAAGACATCATCTGAGATCACTACTCTCTCTTTCCCTTTCTCCCTTCCTCTCGGTGTGCCCTTCACTGGCGAGCTGATTAGATCACTAGTAAAATTTATTGGGGAAGGTGACAGAACAAAAACAGCATGGGCTATCAAGGTCCAGAAGAGAAAAGAAAAAGACGCTTTAAAGTCAACCAAGCCATGCGTGAAAACCCTTTGCAATAAAGTTCAGTAATTGCTGCATTTTGCAACCATGCATTCAAACACCATCGAACCATATGGGGAGATGCAACCCGAGGATTACACAATTCATGCTATGGGAATCAATCTACGCATAGCCTGACCATAAGACAAAGTTGAATTGATGGAGGAGACCTAGTGAGTGGTGACTACTGACTTCCTCAAGCATAGTCGCCAACTAAAGAAGAAGGAAGAGGAGCTCAAAAATTTCAAGGAAAGGATGGAGGTCCTACTAAAGGACAAGGAAAGGGACACAAAATTTGCATGCTTGTCTCAACAAGTGCAAATGGAAAGTGCCAAACTTCAAGTGGAACTTGTAAAGTTCCAATCCCTATATCGCAACCTGGTCGCTGGACTGTAGCATAAAAACTAGGAATTACAAGGCCAATTAGCTTGGGCAGAAGGAGAAATGCAACAGAAAACTGAGGAACATAGGCAGCAACGAGCTCAATTGGAGCAAGAAATGCAGCATAAAGAAAAGGAGATCCAAGAAGTAAAGGTTTCCCTGGAAAATGAATCTGAAACCCAGAGCCAAGCTGAGGAGCTATTGCAGAGCAGGGATGCCAAGTTAGAAAATCTACAAGGACAACTCTCCGTAGCAAACAAGAAAATTGAAGAGCTGACACGGGATATCAAGTTGAAGGAGATGGAAATTGGTGTTTTGAAGAACCCTCCCCAACCCCTTGCTACTCAATCAAAACTCCTTTTGGTAGTCCAACAACTATACATCTCCTACTAGGAAAAGGTCAAGAATTTCTTTCTAACTCTTCACTCAGTGCTTCAATTCATGGCAGAAGTAGCAAGTTTGAGGAAAGAGGTTCATGGAACAATGGAACAATTCCCATGATTCATCACAAAAAGGGTACCTAATGTAGAGAAGTTTCTAGACAAGTTATACGCAATGGAAAATGAAGACTTGGTGAGTGCAAGGATTGAAGATCGAAGGTTAACTCCCAGAAAAGCAAAAGAATTCATCTGTTGCCACGTGGCCATCCTCCATGCTACCGATTGCTTGGTAACATTAAGTTAGAATTTTAAAAGTATGTGGATGAAATTCTCCCAATTGATTCAAATTGGCTTGCCCTCCCTATTTCTCTTCGATGACTCGGTGGCCACAATGGAGCATATTGTAGCAAAAATTGAGGAAAAGAAGTACGATTTATCTGATTTTCAAAATTTTAGTCAACCTCTTACTACGGAGGACATTGAAGTTGTCACCCATCAGATAGCATGGATGCTCTTTTAGCTCGATTCTGGGACTGGGATATTCTTGGAGTTGCCCTTAAAATAAGTAATTGATCTACATTAGGTGCAAGAGAATCAATGCACCATATCAACACCATCTAAGGCTGACTGGCTGCCTCTGCAAACTGTGCTCTCACAAGTCTAACTCCATTGACCATCAAATAAAGCTCTGGTCTTCAAACCAAAAATTTTGGCTTCCCATTCTATAGGCGAAATGCCCCTGATAGTCACCAAAACTTTTGGATTAAAAATACCTAGAGCTCCCTTCAAGTTGATGTTATTATTTTGATAAGTCTTGGCCCACATCTCATGTATTTGAATATCTTTGGGCCCCTATTTGAAGAGCTTCACCTGCTTTCTCCATTTGTCAGCTGCTCGCTCGTTGGAAAGAGTTCTTCCCTTGCTACTTTATCAAGCCATGCCATGCCTCCATGTGTTGACAATGCACGCCTTTGAGAGCCCGCTTCCCTTTGCTTCTCTACCGAGCTCCGCCCATGTACCATGTAGCATCATTACATGGGTATCTTTTGGCGGACCCCATAGTCAGTGCCTAAAACAAAGACTTCTCCATGTGTCTTCTCCATGCTCGTATTTTTAGCACCAAAAGGGAAGAATGAACAATGAGCCCCACCCTATTGCCATGTGTCCTAACTAACTCTATGGGTGAGTGACACTTGTCTACATGGGAATTTTGTTGCCTCCACACTAGGACCATAGTCATCATTTTCAAGGGGATGCATCTAGTTTGAAGAGGATTGCATTCTATGATTCAGAATCTTTTTTGTTGCAACATTCATGGGAAATCATTGCAATGGACATCATTGTTCATGCCAAGGAATACTTTTTTGTTATTGGCTCTCAAGTGGTGGGATTCTTCTCTAAATATATTTCTTTAACTTTTTGAAAATGAGTTCAGAGTTTGGAGAATACATAGAAAAATTATGGAAAGACACCAAGCCTTTGTATTATCTTAGATTACTATATTAAGACTCATAGACTGTGCCATTTTTTTTCAGCCTTTCTGTTTCTTAGTTAGTTGACAAAACATTATACTATGTTGTTATTGTACTGAGTAGTTTATTTGTAGAACTTCTATAATTTCAATATAAGTTCATTGATTTAGACCATGTCTTGGACTCTTCTTTTCATTAAATGTGTATGGAAGTTATTTTATGTTATTTGATAAACTTCTTAGGCTTTTCATCTATTCTCTTTGTTATTTCTGGACATGCAGATTGTTGAACAAGCCCTTAAATCCCATCTGAAAGGAAGATTTGTCTTGCCCACACCTACATCTTAGCGTATCACCCTAGGTTAGATCTTTATTTAATTTTTCTTTTTCTTTTTCCCTTTCCAAACCCCCAAATATAGGAGTTGGCTTCTTTAAAAACTCGAAGGTCACTTAGTTTAACGCAATTAGTCCCCCCATTAACTGAGTTTCCCATAAGGTTGTTGCTTGACAATTTTAGGAATCAACAAGTACATCACTCAATAATGCATCAAGTTAGTAGCTACAACCCTTAATAATAATTATAATAAGTAAAATTGGGTCAATGATCTAATCTATCAAATATAAATTATTGTTCTTACTCAAGGTTACAATGTACGCATGCACTATTTAGCTTAAATACACACGCCACTCACTACAAGACCAAATTGTGTATTTTGGGGAAGGTAACTGAACTTATACATTGAAGGAATCCCTTTCCTCCCCAACCATCAATTTGACATGAATTACTCAAATAAATAATCCAAGAGTATGAAATATAGATAAGTTTAATGATTATTTAATTTTATTTCCATTTTATTTCGCATAGACATCTAATCAAATCTATCATCTATATAACCTAACCAAGATGATCCAATTTCACAACATCAATAACACCCCAATAAAATAATACCAAATCAATCAATACTCTATAATATGTAACAACACATCAATACAAGTAACCCAAATGAATATAGACATCAAGCATATAATACAAGATATATACATGACAAGACAATGACACACGAATAATACAATACCACATAATGATATACCCAAATTTTTCCCAACCATGGTTAATCCATTTCTTAACCATGTAGTGTGGCTACATAATAACTACCTCACAAAAGAGAGAATACAATTTATACCAACCATAGAGAATTTGGCCTCAATAGGTAGAATAAAATGCATACAAACAAATTAGGTCAAAATACTTTAAAATCTAGAGAATATCCTCAATCTAGTGTGTTCAAGGAAAAGAATAATAAATATAGATCCCATAGATCTTCTACCAACAAAAGCACTAAAATTCAATGTGGTGTAATTTATATAAATTGAAGAGAAATCTTAAATTCTTAAGCCAACCCATCTCAAGGGGACAATGACCTCCTAGGTGTACACAAAGTAGAAAAGATGATACTATAATATATCTATCCATGGTGAGGATATCTAAATTCTCACACTTACAACCTAATCCAAATACTCTAATGGCAATCAATATATTTATTTTTTCATTAATAAAAAGATAATTATGCATTGTGGGAGCTTGAGATTGATTCACATTATTTTCTTCTTCATCAGCCATCTTGTAACTATACATATCACATGTTACTAAGGATTCAGCATATCAACAAGATAATTTGGGAGATGCATGAACTTATCAAGACATTACATCCAAATGATATAGTAAAAGAATGCATCATACAAAAAAATGTACTATCTTAGATTACTCATAACTAGTAAAAACATAATCTATAACACTTACAAAACTTATGCCTAAAATAAAATATTTAGGAGCTCAAAGAAAAATACCATCCAAATCCCTAACACCTAACGGGGTAGCTTGGTCTATAGCCTAATCAATGGTATATTCCTTCTAGATGTCCTATCTAGTGACTCGGTTTCTCTAGGATGGTCTACCTAGTGGCTTGGTCTGCCTAGAATGGCCTACTTTTGTAGAAACATTTGCAAATCCGTTTCTTTCATTTCTTCTAACAATTGATCCAAAACTTCTTATATTCTAAAAATAAAATAAAAAAAGACATACACAAAACTTGTAGCAACAAAAGAAATTTCTCCTATACCAAGTGTAAGCATGAAATTTAAACACAAGATAAAGATTTCAGGAAATTTAATATACACTTCAAATTGGATCTACATCACATTTGATAGAGAAAAAAGATGAATTGCATAAATAGAATCAATTGACAACATGATTCAAATTAAAATGCAATACCTTTTGATGACAAATGGATATGCTCTCACCAAAAATCAGATTTTTGTTGCACACTTTGATACCATCTACTTGCTCCAAATCAGGGTGAGGAAATGGTAGATTTGATCTTAATTTATATATTTTTGATGAGATAGATGAAAGGATAGGATTTGATTTTGGATCATGAGTTTACGCCAATTGATAGTGGAATGAATGTGTAGAGGTGGTACTAGCTACTACCCATTTCATTGAGGTAATTAGCTAATTATCTCATTTAATTGATGAGTTAACTAATTTGATTGAATTGTTTAATTATTTCTATTAATGAGTTAATTGATTGTTTTTGTCATCGGTAATGATTGAAATTTGTTTGCAAATTATTTTTAGTATTGGATTTCCATTTCGAATATTATCAAAACACTATTCTTGATATAATTTATTTTACAGAAACACAGTCAAATTTACTAGTTTAAATGATTATTTTCATTAGACTTTGCTTCTAATGATGTTAGGATGGAATCGAGGAAATAACTCCCATAGAGGTGGATATTGGAGAGGTTGGAATAGCCAATCCCATTTTGATTTTGAGAATAATGACTTTATAATGACATTGCTTCTTACTGCAGAACTAATTCAGAGATGGGTGATAATTTGTGAAGAGGAAACGAATAAATGAATGACATTAAGGATAGAGTAGCGTGTGGTGAAGGGAGTTGAAAGGTCTTTGATGGAGACGATGTTTTGTTTTAAATTTCCGTTCTTCACAAACTGCCATGCAATTATTATGGACTTGACTTAAAGATTAGAGTCTTTGCGCTGGTTGTCACAGTCTTACACGCAACTAGGAGATTCCAGCGGCATGCATTATTGTCAATCACATGCCATATGATAAATATCTTTTCTAAATACTGTGCGATTTGCCGCCCCTTCATGACCATACAATCTCAGAGGGAAATTTTAGCTTGTTATTTTTGGGTGTAAAATTATGTGTGCAATTCGACAAGATAGAACGATTTATAGAAAATATTTATAGAATCGTAGAGTTGTTATATTGTGATATTGTTATCAAGGTTCAATCTTGTAATTTTATCAGTCAAATTTATTTATCTATGTTTCGTGAATAGAAAAACGGATTTTTATTTGTAGAAAAATGGGAGATTTATATTATGTAACACTTTTAAATAAAAAATATTGTCTTATACTTCACAAATTTCTTTTTTGTCTATGTGTAATTTAAAAAAATATTATATGGTACAAACAATTATAATCCCATGAAAATAAGTAGAATTTAAAATAAAATAAATAAATCATTAATTTCAAAAAAAAAAATCTAAAACATTTAAACAATAACTATTAAATAAAATTAGTTAAATAATCAAACAAGTTGGATCTATTAATGATTTGTCATTTAATATAATTATAGAAGACCAAATTACGTACTTTAGCCTTTTACTCTTGTTTTGACACTCATGTTTGGTCTTTATTATTCTAACATTTAAAATTTATTTTATTTTGTGCACAAGTTTACCCCATCTTTAAATTTATCATCTACATCTCACATCTTTCATTTTAGAAAGAAGGCTAATCATTCTTCTTTAAGACCTTTTCTTCGAAGAAAAAGTCATGGATGTGCTCCTATCCAAAATCTTATCCCCATACTTTGAAAAAAATACCATTTCAATTTTTAGACCAATACATGTTTTCAATTTGTGCACTTAATTTTGTACATTTAAAGATAATTTCTAAGATATACATGATTATAAAAAAAAAACATCTAAAAAACATCAATTGAATTGGAAAGCGTTTGTCAAAGCTAACATATGCACTTATGTAGATCATCATTTATAAATACTATAATAGAAATTTACATATATATATTGTCTTGTGTGTCTTCGATCATTGAAAAACTAACAAAGGCTTCTGATTCACTATTAAATAAGTTTTATATTTCCCTTTGATTATACTTAAGATGCTTCCAACACCTCATTTCTTTCAAACACAAGTACAAGTAAAGACCAACAAAAATTAAAAGATTTTTTAATCAATAGACATAATTGCATGGAGCAAAAGTGTCCCAGTCAACTAAGCTCTAGGCACAACCTAATCTAAAGCAAGCCTCAATCCATTATTTTGATTTATTTTTCATGCCCATCATACACACATATATAAATGAGAATAAACACAATGCAAACAAGACAAGAATGCACACAAAATTCAAGGTGCTATGTGCACACAACATCATCATGTAGTGTAGGAAAAAGTTATCCCTTTTTCACACTTAATTTGGGAAATAATATTAAATGAAAGGACTAAATGATGTCTTAATTTAGTGTTGTAATATGTATTTTGCATATTCACATTAAGTTTAGGGCCTTATTAATTAAAATGGACTTAATTGTGCCTTATTTATGGTGTTGTAAAGTGTATCTTTACACTTTCACACTAATCTAGGGATTTATTAATTAATTGAGGTTAATTTACTTTAATTGGCCCCTTTAATTCAAATCCAAGCCTAATTAATTGCAATTTTTGAAGGGTAAAACCCGACATTCATTAATGCCATAACATAACATTTAACATTGGAGAATGTGTGTCCTAGGTAAATGATCTATGACCCATTTTCCCAAGGGCGAATGGGTCCTCACTTAGGCCTAAGACCTAAATTTCAAATATGTTTTTGTTAGTATTTCAATGATTTCAAATGTGTATTCACATGTCGGCTAGTATTATTTGAATTTCAAGAATTAATGTTAACATATGTATGAATAAGAGGTCATTTCACTATGTTTCACCTAGAAGAATTTTATGTGACTTCATGAGATCAAGCTAGAGCATTATCAAGAGAATTTTCAAGACATTCAAGGGCAGATTTATTGAAGATTATTGTAGCAATCAAGGTCCTATTATCATGTCCAAGTCTTCTTGCATCATACATGTTATTTGAGCTAATATGTTGATGTAGTCTTCAAGATCCATTCAAGAATTCAAAGGCATTGTCTCAAATCAAGTTTCATGATCAAGATCCACATCCATTGAATTCATTTCATGCAAGTTAAAAATCTTCATTCCAAGGTTCATCCAAGGGTTTGGTGAGTTGTGACATAAGTTTGTTCATTCATCATTCCTTTCATGCTATTTCATTTCATTACAAGGTTTAATTACCAAAATGGGGTTTGACCAAGCCAAACCCCCATTCACCAACAAAACAACATTTTTCCCCTCTTTGTCTATTGTAGATTTGCAAGTTGAAGAAAAGCTAAAGATCTCAAAAGTGCAAAATTACAAAGTTGTCAAAGTTGTCACCTTTGTTTTCATCTCACAAAAACTCACCTACAGGATTTATTTCTGACTGTCTGACGATGAAAATTGGGGATATGGGAGTGCAAACATAGGTGAAGAGAATCCAAAATAGATTTTGGAGAGCCCTAGCCAGGACCCATTCACCATAGGGTGAATGAGTCCTCAGTTAGCTGCTAAAAACACCTTTTTGTGATAGGTACACAAGATTTATCTCTTCCAGATTCTCGAGAAAGTCTATAGGTTCCATCACTGTTATGCTAAATCTTCTTAATCCACTTTATAGATCACAATTTAGAGTTGATTTTCTATTTTTAATCTTTCTCCCCAAAGTGTTGTTTGACTAATACCCCCATCCTTGTAGAAAAGGGAAAATTGCATATTCACACTTTGACTTGACTCACCTTTTGGTTGATAGTCCTTTCATTGTGTGGATCTCATTTCCCAATGAATTGAGGAAGAATAGGACCCCTTTTTCACTCTTTGGATGCACTTTTCCATTTTAGGAAACCCTAGTGACACCCATATTTTCCATCATTTCATTTTGGTGAACTCGACCTTGTACAACAAAATTCTAAAAATTGGATTCCTTTTAAACCCTAGATCTAGGATTTGCATAAGTTTGCATTGCATTGCACATTACTTTGCATCTCATTTAGGGTTTTCAAGATTGCATTAGTTTGTATTGCATTAGTTTGTATTAAATTTGCATTTTTGCATTGTTTAAATCTAAAAAATTCAAAAATTTGCATTCATATTACATTAATTTTGCATAGTGTTTGCATATTAGTGTTCTTTTCATCATTCATATTCAAAAATTGATTCAAAATTGCATTTCAAAAAGTGTCATATAGTTCATCTTTTGTCCTTCAATTCACTTGTATTAGGTCATCAAATTCTAGAAAAATTTTCCACAAAAGTTACAATTTGGAACCGGGCACAAAAAACACATAAAACAACTCAAAAAAAAATCATTTTTCACTTTTTTAAAACCCTGATCTAGGATCCATTCGCCCAGGGTCCGAAAATGGGTCCTTGTACAAACATTTTAGGAAAAAAATTGGGTGCTTTTTATTCTATGGTTTTCATTTCTATTACTATTTTATGATCTAAGAATTAAATTTTTGAAACAATTTGCTAGTGCATTCAAAGTATTGCTCATTTAGTTAGATCCTGCAACATTTTTTGGAAAACATTTCTCGCATATTTTAGTGAAATTTAGTGTTAGATTTCTATACTTTTCTTTCATTTTCAGCATCATTGTATTATTAGATAGATTAATTTACATCTTGCAATCATTAGAAAACAAAACAAAAATAAAAATAAATGGCTAACTTCAAACCATTTAGTTGTTATGACTTTGATATGTTAGATGAAGCCCTTAGGGACTTCATCTCACCTAGATCATCCACTAAAGCTTTGAAACAAGAGGATGCATGCATAGACAATCATGACAATCATAGTTACTCTTCTCTCAATACCTCTCCTATTTGAGACAAAGGTATCTTAGTGTTAGTAGACCCAATTATCGAGTTTCATGAGAATCTTGTTTGTTCCTCTTCTAATTCTACATTTTTCTCAACACACACTAAGATGAATGGCATAGATGAGTCCACATTAGATCCCCCCTCACTACAAGGTAATCTAGGTAACTCAATTGAGGTTATGACTACACAAATTGGATCTTCTTTAATTAGTGAGCCTCCTAAGTCACCTCCCATCATAGAACCACCTAAAAAAAACCTTGGCAACTAGGAGATATCTTGAACTTTACAAGGCAACTTCATAATAAAAATGTTTCATAGCAACCAAATTACAATATCATTGCTCACATACCTACATCATTACCATTGCCTCAACCTATCTTGCATATTGCTCCTCGTTTTACTTCACATAGTGGAAAAGAGAATGATCTCATTGAGAAACTTTGTCATATAACCATCTCCCTTTTGGATTTAACAAAAAAATCACTTACATACAAGAGGATGCTCCAAGAAGTGTTGCAGAAGAATAATATCCAATATTCTTTGAAATTGAATGATGTAGCAACCTCCTTTGATTGTATGCAAGTGACAAAGTCAAATATCACATTCACTCAACAAGAATCACCCTCACTTGAGATTCAAAATAATAATGAGTCCTTAATGATAAAGTTGATCATTAATGAAATTGAAGTTAGGCACACTCTCATAGACAATGGAGTAAGTCTTAATGTTTGTAGCATTGATCTCCTAGATAAAATTGTTGTGGACAAGAAGCTTATTCAACTTAACAATTTTAATATTTGTGGCTTTGACAATGTTAATAGGCAACCGTTAGGAATGATCACATTACCTATTTAGGTTGGACCTATAGTCAAGTGCCTACCCCTTTCCATATCATGCCAAGACCTCTTTCATACAACCTTCTCCTAGGGAGACCATGGATTCATGCTATGAAAGGAGTCCCATCTACTCTTCACTGTGAGATGAAATTTGAATACAACAATAAGATATACACAGTTGAAGCAGATGAATGAAGCTATAAATAACAAGTTAAACATGATCATAACACTTCCAACTCCCCTAATACTTTCATTCCTGCCTCAGAAGTAGAACCTATACAAGTTGATGTTAATCCTAATTGTCTTTCACCTAAAATAAAACTCTTTAGTGATAATTAGGGGTCGTTAGATTTTACGCCTCATTTAAATGAAGAGTCCAAAATCTCACCCTCAAAGTCCAAAAGAGTCATATACAAATGATTCATTTTCAAACACATGCTCTAGTGATTATTGGGGTTCATTATATTTTACACCTTCCTTTATAGGAGAGTTAAAAATCTCACAATATACACCTCAAAAACCTTGTGTTTCATTTTCCCAACTTGACCAGTTCTATGTTAACAACATCGCCCCATGGTGGTGATGTGGGCTCTTTAACTCCCATCCCTCATGAGAGGAAGATGCATAACTTTAAGAAAACTAAAAATGATTTGTGTTCTTGTGAAGAAGTCAATCCTTCTTAGAAGCATAAAACCTCCTCATCTAAGTTGGAAGAATGTTATGGTGTTGGATACAAACTCCTTTCTAAACATAGACATAATGAAAACATGGAGCAAAATGATAGAGAACAAGTGACTTGTCTATACCGTACTCTTTCAAGAAAGACCTAGGTTTACCACCTTTATCTCCATATTCATCTAAGTCCTTATCATCTATTGTGTGTATGACATCTTATGCTAAGAAATAAGTATCCCCTACTATTTATTAAGAGAGTATCTTGTCGAGACTCCTCCAAGATCACTTGATATCTCTGTTGGCCCACAGTTGTCGTTGCACCAAAAGATCAACCTGTTAATGTCTAATAAAACTGTTAGAGTTAACAAATCCACAGGAGGCAATTAGTCCATGTCACAAATCCTGAGGGGAGCATTGACCATCTACCAACAAACTCCCCCTTAGCATTACCCGAGGGGATTCGAACCCGACTTTGGCTTTGATACCAATTTTTGGCCCATAGTTGTCGTTGCACCAAAATATCGACCTATTAATGTCCAATACAACTATTAGAGTTAATGGATCCATAGGAGGTGGTTAGTCCATGTCACGAATCCCGAGGGGAGTGCTAACCATCTGCCAACAATCTCTCCCTCCAAGAACACGAAAGAAATTTTACAACAAAAATTCATTTTGTGCATATCATAGAGTTCATGGTCATTCTACTAATGAATGTAAAGCTTTAAGTAACAAAATTTGACATCTTATGGATTGTGGTGCACTTCCTTGTGTTAATGCACCTAGTTACTCTAATTGATACTAATTTTTCATTCTATCATGTTTCTCGTCAATCACCTCAGCTCATCCTTGTCTTGCACCTGGTGGGGGTAAGGAGTTAGATAGCCTTGTCCTAGTTTTGGCACATGATGTTGTCCCTTTGGCTAGTTTTCCTCCTTCTATTATACCAAACAATATTGGGATGCAGACAACCAGATATAGGTTGACTCACATGTGCCTTACTAGTCTTTTCTTTGTTTTCTTTTGCATGTTTCTTTGTGTGATGCATGTGTGTAATGCGATCCCCCATACTATTGTGTTCAAGATGCATCTCTCTCTTCATGTGCATTCCTTTATTTGTACCTACATTCTTCTATATTTCGTAAACATTTATCTTTTCATTTGTCTTGTGTTTTCCTTTTGGGGATGACACAAGGCATCAAGACATTAAGTCTCTTCCATGTTGACCCAAAATCTTTTTCTTTTTTTTCACTCTGTGTGTGTCACTCTTCCTATTTTGTGAGTATTTGGGGAATGATGGTGTTTCCAAGCTCTATAATCACATTGTAGCAAAGATATAATTACCCTGAATCCATAGATCCGTTATGTATTTTTGGGGGAAACCCCTTTTCCCTTACATTATGTAGTTTCATTCAAGAACATATGACTTGGCATAGGGCTTTCTGAATAAGCTCTCATGTCTTATGGTTAGCATTGAATATCATCCACTTTAAAGTTGATTTCTCACATTGCTTTAAAGTGGGGGCATACATCGAGACTCATGTTTCACTATGTGATTTTCTTTATTCTTGTGATTCGTCCTTATCTTGGTGGTGTCATTGGGTTTGACGTCCTCCAAGACCATGATATTTCTTAGCGTATAACTTTCCTCTTAGTGTTGATGCTAGGTGTTGCATTCCCTAAGTTGTGATTCTCTTAGCTTGGAATTTTCCTCTCTTGGAGACATTAGGCACGATGATCCGTAAGAAGAAGAACTTATACAAACTAAGCAAGATCCCTTTGAACAAAACCACATATTGTTAGAGTAATAAGTTATTCCACTTAATTAATTATATCATATTGGTTAATTAATTAAGTCACTTATTCCTTTAGTTACTTAAGCTAAACTTAGGCACATTAATAATTGATTAATTATTAAGTGTGCACACTAGGGTTTCATTTAGGGTTTCCCTTTTAGGGTTTCTTGATCTCCTTCATAAGGATTGATCTCTTTGTAATAATTTGATTCTCAATAATGCATTTTTACTTTGAGGTTTACATAACATCTTCTTTGGTTCTGCATGTCTTTTGCATGTGACAGGTGATTTGCATGCAGGTGATCTTGGTTTCTAACATGGTATCAGAGCTCCAGACCTGCAGCTGCCTGTTCGTGATCTGAAGATATGGCCTTTCAGTGAGTTTCTAATGCAAGGGTTTCCATAGGCATCTTTTTGCAAGATTTGGGGGTAGCCAATTTTTTTGGGACACTTTGGGCTCAAACGGACACCGCCATCGTGTTCGCAGCGGCCAAAAACCCTAAGAACACTTGTCGTTTCGTCAATTTTGGTGCAGTTGATTTGGGAGACAAAAAAAATTGTTTGGGGGGCCGTACGACCTCCCCAGCACGCAGATCGAAGCATGAAAATTAATTTTTTTTTAAAAATGTGCCATTTTCGAGATCTGTGCGATGCTCACAATGTATAAGTTTTTGACCCTTTCGGCCAGCCCGTGGCAGAGTCGCCCTTCACCTCGCTTTGCCCATTATTACTCCCGTGGAAATGACGCCCTCGTGTTGGGCACCTGCAAAACTCGCCCGGTCACATGGAGGACCCGGGGCCCTCACCGACCCTTGAGTTTTTTAGCTTCCGCGACTAGTCTTGTTGAGACCGGGCTCCCGGCTCGGTGCCCATTGCGGAGCTCCCGGCTCCGCCGGCCCAGGAGTCTGTGGGGGATGGTCGGGAGCTCAGCGCTTTCGGCCAGAACCAGCTCCCGACACCGCCTGGTCGCCTGCTCCGGTGACCGGGGGCTAATATCAATTTTTCACCCGAGGGGGCCCAAATTTTTCTGACTTCTGACCAGATGGCCATCAGGTTTTAAAGCTCGCTTTTCGTCATGGTGACATCATCCGTCTGGTAGGCCTCTTGCCTCAAGCCTTGATTTTTTTCCTAAAGAATGAGATTTTTTTCTTTTTGGTCCTTGGGCGCCACAATTATCAAAATCGGGCATACAAGATATATTTGGAAGCTAGTTCTAGGTATTCCAGTTGTACTATTTTGTTTTTAGTATTTTACTGTTTTTCTGCATTTATTGCTGTTTGAAGTCAGATGTTTATTTTGGACTTCCGAGCTCATAACTTTTTGCCACGATCTCCGATTTTCGCTATCTTTGCAGCGTTGGAAAGGTATTGAGGAGCTCTATGTTGTTGTCCATGTACTTTTTTCTATATCTATCTCGGGTTTGATCACTTAGTCAGTTGTCGATGGGTTGTTTGGGGAATTACTTGCCGGATGTTTTGGTAGGTTAGGAGGTGCATCTAACATCTTTGCACTTCATTTTCAGTAATACATCATTTAATAATTGCTTGTTGCTTCATAGATTCCAGGGTTGTTCCCGTTTGGAGTTTTTGAGTGTTCAGTGGCATTGGGTCTGCTATTGCTTTATCATGATTCCTTGAGTCAATCGGTGACTCTCATCCAGTTTCGTAGTAAACAAAAGTATCTTTCCTTGCTTGCCAGTTTAGGTTCCAGTGTTCTCTCAGGTGCTTCTTTGCAGCATGTCATCTCATTGTAGGGGGGTTTTGTCCCACTCGGTTTTCCTTCTCTACCTCATTCTTGCATTTGTAAATGGGTACCTGATCAGGCCTAGTTGTCGGGACTCATCTTTGCTTTCATGCATCTTCTTCTAGTGTTTTAGCTTCTTCCTAAGTTCATCTTAAGGGGGGTGTTAGAGTAATAAGTTATTCCACTTAATTAATTATATCATATTGGTTAATTAATTAAGTCACTTATTCCTTTAGTTACTTAAGCTAAACTTAGGCACATTAATAATTGATTAATTATTAAGTGTTCACACTAGGGTTTCATTTAGGGTTTCCCTTTTAGGGTTTCTTGATCTCCTTCATAAGGATTGATCTCTTTGTAATATTTGATTCTCAATAATGCATTTTTACTTTGAGGTTTACAGAACATCTTCTTTGGTTCTGCATGTCTTTTGCATGTGACAGGTGATTGCATGCAGGTGATCTTGGTTTCTAACACATATAATGTTCGTAAGTGTTTAGCATAATACAACTTGTTAACATTGTGAAGCTCAAAATTGAAATGTGTGTGGTGCCCTATCAAATTTGTCAAAGGGATAGCTTCTATATGGTAAGTACAGTGAGAGCCGAGATAGAGGAATTACTTTTTCACTAAGCCACTTTCCTAGAGGCTCACCTAGTGGATGACCTGAGGTTCCAACAGCCCGTGTGAGCATATGTGTCATTTGCATAATGGAAATTGAGTTTTTCTTGTGAATGTATAGGACAAATAGCCATGTTCCACATCGCGTTGGGACAATCGAAGCTTGATCCACCTCCCTTTTCTTCTCCTAGGCTTTGATAGCATGTATGATTGAGTATCTTTGTCATTATTGCATACATAATTGTCTTGAATGTCTACTTTAGTGTGAGTTTGACATGGGGTCATACTCTCACTAAAGTGGGGGCTAAATGTAGTGTAGGAAAAAGTATCCCTTTTTCACACTTAATTTGGGAAATAATATTAAATGAAAGGACTAAATGATGCCTTAATTTAGTGTTGTAATATGTATTTTACATATTCGCATTAAGTTTAGGGCCTTATTAATTAAAATGGACTTAATTGTACCTTATTTATGGTGTTGTAAAGTGTGCCTTACACTTTCACACTAATCTAGGGCTTTATTAATTGAGGTTAATTTTCCTTAATTGGCCCCTTTAATTCAAATCCAAGCCTAATTAATTATAATTTATGAAGGGTAAAACCCAACATTCATTAATTCCATAACATAACATTTAAAATTGGAGAATGTGTGTCCTAGGTAAGTGACCTAGGACCCATTCGCCCAAGGGTACTCACTTAGGCCTAGGACCTAAATTTCAAATAGCGATATTTGATTTCAAATGTTTATTCACATGTCGGCTTGTGTTATTTGAATTTTGGTAATTAATGTTAACATATGTATAAATAAGAGGTCATTTCACTATGTTTCATCTAGAAGAATTTTGTGTGACTTCATGGGATCAAGCTAGAGCATTATCAAGAGAATTTTCAAGACATTCAAGGGCATATTTGTGAAGATTATTGTAGCAATCAAGGTCCTATTATCATGTCCAAGTCTTCTTGCATCATGCATGTTATTTGAGCTAATATGTTGATGTAGTCTTCAAGATCCATTCAAGCATTCAAAGGCATTGTCTCAAATCAAGTTTCATGATCAAGATCCACATCCATTGAAGCCACTTCATGCAATTTGCAAATCTTCATTCCAAGGTTCATCCAAGGATTTGGTGACTTGTGACATAATCTTGTTCATTCATTATTCCTTTCATGATTTTCCATTTCATTACAAGGTTTAATTACCAAAACGAGGTTTGACCAAGGAAAACCCCCATTCACCAGCAAAACAACATTTTTCCCCTCTCTTTGTGTGTTGCAGATTTGCATGTTGAAGAAAAAGTTGAAGATCTCAAAAGTGCAAAATTGCAAAGTTGTCAAAGTTGTCATCTCACGAAAGCTCACCTACAGGATTTATTTCCAATTGTTCAACGGTGAAAATCGGGGATCTAGGAGTGCAGACATAAGAGAAGAGAACCTAGAAATAGATTTTAGAGAGCCCTAGCCAGGACCCATTTTCCATAGGATGAATGAGTCCTCAGTCAACTTCCAAAAACACCTTTTTATGAGAGGTACAAAAGATTTATCCCTTCCAGATTCTCCATAAATTATGTAGGTTCCATCAGTGTTATGCTAAATCTTCTTAATCAACTTTATAGATCACAATTTGGATTTGATTTTCTATTTTTAATCTTTCTCCCCAAAGTGTTGTTTGACTCATACCCCTGTCCTTACAAATAAGGGAAATTTGCAGATTCACACTTTGACTTGACTCACCTTTCGGTTGATAGTCCTTACATTGTGTGGATCTCATTTCCTAATGAATTGAGGAAGAATAGGACCCCTTTTCCCTCTTTGGATCCACTTTTCCATTTTGGGAAACCCTATGGACACCCCTATTTTACATCATTTCACATCATAAGTGCAAATAAAGGTTGAAATACTGTAGGAGAAAATGTCTAACTAAGAAATGATGAGGTAAGGGTTCATCCCATATATCATGGGCAAGGGTTCATTGAAAGAGAGAAATATCATTGTGCATGATGTCACAAGATACTTGGAGGAATTCAAAGGTTGATGCTTCTTCTAAATTTGATCATAATTGATGAACATGAAAAAATATTTTACTTATCCTTCTCAACTAGGTTTGTGTGAAACTCCTCCATTAGATCCCTAGGAAATGATGAAGAAGGTTGATGTTGTTGATCTCTAATTTACCAAACATTAACTAGATATATTAACCAATGCCAAATAAATAATTTTAAAGATTATTAATCATTTGTTTGTATGAGGATTTCTATAGGTTCCCTATATTGAAATTACCCTTATTATCGTTTAATGTCATTTTAAGGGTATTAAGACTATAGAACATGAAGGCATTTAACAACTTAAAATTCATAATTAAATCTAGTTAAGAATATAAAAATTGCATAGGTCACACTATCCATATAAATTAATTTAATTAGCATAAATCAATGTACTCATAATTATGATCAAGGATTTAAATAAAATTGAAATAATTAAATCTGCATTAACATTTTCAAAGACCACATTTATTCATCATTAAAACCCCAATAATTACATCCATAAAATTTTAGGTACCTAGGCCTTAGAATCACGATGGAAAATTAATTATTACCACTTAATAAATTATTTTTTTATTTCTTGTGTGTGTACATTTTCCCCTTTATAAATATGCATCTCATTCATGAATTTTAATTAGGTTGTATTCCCCTAATTCACAAAATTTTGATCACCCATAGATTAAATAAAAATAACTTTATCTAGTTTATCTCTACCTTGTAAAAAGAACACATCAATTAAATTTTAAAAATTAAAATTAAAACCAATTTACATACATAGTAAGGCTATTCAAACTTAAAAGAAAAAATTAATTTTATAAAAATAAATGACTTTCATGTCACATTTTATTGGGTCTAATTTAATCCTTATAAATTAAATTTAAATCTACCCTAATGATGGGCATGGTCCATAAAACCATTGCTCTTCCCTATTTATTTTTTCATTTTCAACTATTGTATATTTGTAGGAGAGGACATTTGCATGGAGGATATAGATATAGGAAGACGATTTGTTTCTATTTTTCATTCACTTCACAATAGAAAAACTAATTTAATTTTATTCACTTTTTAGTTTGTTTTGTATTTTTCGGATTGCAAGTTACAAGCATGAGGGTTTCTTTCATTTTCAGATCATGATGATATTCTGACTTTTTTACTTATGAAAAATTTAATAAGAATATATGTTTGTATGATTTATTTATAGAGTTTTTTCATGTATTCTCATATCTAAAATTCTTCTATTATTTCTACATCTTGAAGAAACTCAAAGCCAAGGGCATCACATTGAGTTGTTTAAACCTTGTATTTTCTATTAAATCTCACAATAAAATTAGTTTTACAATCCACTGTATAAAAAATGGGTTTGAATTTGATATAGTATTTCCTATTCTTTGATTATTGTGAGGTGAAATCTCCCTAGGTTTCTTTGTCGTAGGTATAAAGAAATATTTTATACATTTTGTAAAATAAAATATACACTTGAAAAGCATCGGTCAATTTAATTTTTATTTATTTATCCGCATAGTTGTGCTTAACTAGCTATGTTGGGTGATTTCACCCTACTAGATGTGTCTAGATAAATTATTTGATTTAAAAAAAAAAAAAAAACTAAGTTTTGTTTATGAAACACTCTCTTTTTTATTTTTCATGTCTTTTTATTGTTTCTTTATAAGAAATTAAAACAAATATGAAGATGGGGGGCATGGTTACTATAACCACCCCTCCCAAATTGGAAAGGAGGTTATAGCCTCTCCACAGCCCTCGAAGAGAGATGCATAGCCTATGTAGGTTGTGCCTCTATTAGAGGAGGTCAATGCTTATAATTTAAAAAAAAATCATAACTTTTATACATTGATAAAATAGAGTATGAACGACAAGATTAAAAAAATGGGATTTGTATATAATTAACAACTTTATCTATTAATTCTAGTCTACATACCAAAAAAACATGTTTTTTATATAAATGAACATGAAAAAATAGTATATATAAGAATAGTCTCGTTTTTTGAAACACAATCTAAGTTGCTCATATGAATACAAGTATGAGATTTAAACAAAATAAGTAAATATAACTTATCATTTCAACTACAAAACAATAACAATATGCCTATTTTTCTTAATCAAATAGAAAACCATGCTAAAAAATCATATCATATCTAAATATTTATTGTACAAGTATATATAAGTAAGACTCAAATCTACTCTTCAAACTAGCAATACACACAAACACAAATATACTTTTCAATGCATTCAAAGGTGTACAACAAGGTAAATAACTACCATCAACTCATATCCATGAAGTGAATGTAGATGATCCTCAATACATAGCTTTTTGCATTATACAACACATGATGAAGTTACATAATACAGGCCTCTATAAAAAATAACTTCAATTTTCAAATCCAACCCCTCTTGGGTTGATACCCTCAATGTATACCTACAAAAATTACCTATTGCAAATTTCAAACTCAAGATTAACATATTACACCCATGCTCTATGGGGTTGATGATGAATGGTTTAGACTTCATAGCAAGCCAACATTAGAGAAATGTCTTTATAAAACCTTTAGATCTACAAAAAACAATAAAGATTGCAACTCTCATGACCATGCTATCTCATCTTGCAACTATAGGACTTGTAAAAAATCCCACCCTCAAGCTAGGAGGCATCAAGAAAACCTATTTATCGCAACACGAACACATTAAAATATGTTGTACACAAATTTGCATAAGCCTAATAGGTTTAGTCACATCACAAATGGGTTTTCTCAAAAACCCATTACAAGGGGGAGTCAAGGGGACACTCTACCTATTGGGGAACACATACCATGATGATAATCTCCTTAATAATACATCAATCAGGTCGAAACTCCCACCTATATCACAACAACCATCATGACCCATAAACCCATAAGCATAATGCAAGGATAATCACATATACAGCCCTTTTTTCATTCATACCCATCTACAATGGCTCTCATAGCCCCAAAACATAACATACTTTATATTTTTTCCCCAATAGATGGCCTAAACCTCTCTCAAGTCCATCACATAGGTGGATCCTAACCTCAAATGGGGAAGATGTGCACCCAAAAAAAAACCCAACCCACATATTAGCTTTGACTCACACAACATATTACAAGTGGGTTTTCAACCTAGATTTGCATAAGAAAGAATAATATAACCATTTATATTTTTCTATAAATCATTTTGAACAAATAACAAAAACATATATACATATACAAAAAAAGGGTCTTGATGACCTACCTCTTCAAAAAAATTAGTGAAGACTTGACCTCAACCCTTAGTTCCTTCTCCAACTCCAAGATTATAAGATCTCTCCCCAAACCCTTCTCCAATAAGATGCAAACTTCACATACATGGATCTAACCCAAAACTAATTTTTCAAAATATCTTAAGTAAAGGTCCCTTGTCTAGATGCAATGGATCTTGGGAATATGTAGATTTTTACCTCCCAAATATGATTTCCTTTTCCCTAACTCGTCACTTATCTTCCAGGCCACTTTTCATGGGCCTAGAAAGCTTCAAAATATTTTAAAAACATTAATACATGACCCTAACCCATAGGTATAAACATTAGGTTTTGCAAGAATGGAAATATTGAAGGTGTTGTCATTGATGTCAACTGGTCGACTGGTTATCAACTAGTTGTTGTTGGTTGTATATGTCGAGGATATTGAGAAAATTGTAATGAATATATGTTGCAGGTGTTCAGTGGTTGCTCTGGATTTTGGTCTGGATTTACTCCTATGTTTGTGTGTTTCAGACATGTTATTCATGGTTGTTAGAAGATGCTATATCCAAATTTTTGGTTGTTGATTTGTTGTACAGTGCAAGTTGTGTTCACTAGTTGTGAACTGTGGTTTTCTATGTTTTTGGTTGAGGTCCAGGAGAAATTTTGTTGGTCTGGATTTCTCTTTGATGAAGTCTTATGACTTGTGGTTCTAAATTTGAGTTTCCCTAATTGTATTGATGATAATTTTGGCATTTGGAAAGTTTGTGCTCAATGGTTCTATGTGTTTTACACTGGTTTGGTTGACCTTGTGTGAAATACTACTTTTGAGGTTGATGAAGCGTGTTGGATATATTTGGGTCCCTATGAAGCGTGTGTTTGGTTCACTCTCATTCTAATTCCACCCTAGGATGTTTTTTCACCAAACTATTTTGAATTTGGATTTGGATGGACAACTTTGGATATGTTTCAAGTTGAAGATAGTATAAATTCAAGATGAGTTAAGCGATAGAAACTATACAAGAGTGAAGAAGAAGAGCAATAAGAGAAAATAGAAAGTGTAGTTTGGTGTGACATTGATTCTATTTAGTAAGTGTGTGTGTTGCGAGTGTGGAAAATCAGTATGAAGCTTAATGTTGAGTTTTCGGATGTAGTGAGAAGAAGGTGAACTCTATCATTCATGCAAGTAGATCTAGTGATTATGGTGGAATCCTTTGTTGCATTGGGATTTTAGTCTCTCTGTAACAAGTCTTTTTTGTCTTCTTTCTATCTTTGTGGTAGTTATTCCTCTGGGTTGTTAGCCTTGCTAGATAGTGAGTCCTAGTTTTAGGCAATGAGCCTTATTTCAGGCAGTGAGCCTCTTGTAATCAGTTTTTATATTCTCTATAGTGTGAGTTAATCCTCACCGTGGTTTTTCCCTCATTGGGTTTTCCATGTAAATTTTGTGTTATTGTGTTTATGTGTTGTATTTGAGTTTTTGCATTGGAATTTGATGATTAATTATTTAAGCAGTATTAAGTATTAGTTTTGATGATTGAATTAAAGGTTTAATTTTGTGACAACTAATTCACCCCTCCCCCCTCAGTTGTCCTATTCAACATTAGGGGTTTACTTTTATACAAAAAGTGAAGAAATAAACCTAAAATAGCCTCTATTTTTTAATTTTAAGATTAGATTTGAAATTTAATAGAAAATTAATCCAACCAATACCCACTACACATAAATACCAACATAACTAAAAATTTAAGCAACACCACATCACAAAACATGACTACATAAGAATACCTTGACACGCTCAAGGGTAGGCCTGGGTGCACTAGGGAAAGAACAACACTAATTTCTTGATACCTCCACAATATTTCCATGGTCATAGAATGTTAACCTACACACCCACACACATGTGTTAATATATATCCAAATAATATAACCAAAGCAACTACTATAATCCTATCATATGCACAACATATTTTTTTCTTGTTTAACTTCAATAAATAGAAACACAAGGAAATTCATGCATTAAATAAATTAATCATTCAAACACATTCATAATAATTCATTTTATACAAAACATATCAATCAAATTACAATATTTTGATTGAAGGACTAGAAATTGAAGTGACTGGCATGTCCACTGAAGGACACAAATTTTTTAGGGACAGGGTTTTCTCTGATGAAGTTGTGGTTAGATTTCTAAAGAAAGATAAGGAACGATTGAAATTGGTGAAAATTTCTAATAGTTTCTTTGAGGTTGACACCATTAAAGCTCTCCGGAGAAAAGTGCTTCGTGTCATCATGGAGTATATAACTTTGGATGGTCATTTCACTAGGGCCTACGACTATCACTTTGCCTTGCTCAACCATTTTTGCTATAAGGTCATGGTTTTCTCTTCCCCACTATCTTCTATGTTCTTTGAGAAAGAGTCTGGATGACCATAAGAAAAACCCAAAAAGATATCCTATTTTGCATATTGGTTTGATTAGGTTAATTGTTGAACATTTTCAAAATATGTCAGCCCCGGCAAAGTTGGTTGCTTCCCTGGAGTCTGAGGAGGATGACACTGAACCTAGTTGTTCGAGGAATTTTCCCAATTTGAGCCTGGTGAGGATGGTCCTGAATCTGCCCTCTATTAAGGTTGGCAAGAAAACTCTAACCCATAATCCCTAGTATGCTCAAACCTGCCCTGCGTCTAAGCCTAGAAGCTCTACTGTCAAAAACCTTGTCTCTTATTCTAAAGACGCTCTTAAGTCTAAGGATTCTAGCGCTAACAATAATTCATCCTTTGTTGTCTCATCGCGGGATAAAGATGTTATAATTGTTTCCCTTGGAGCCTCCGACCCTGCAAAAAATTGCTTCAATCTTGATAGGGAACCCTCTACTGACTACTTGGGTATAGCTAGGATTAATGTGATGGACCATTTCAAAATGTCAAAATGGGTTTTTCATGAAATCAATGATCTGAAAATAAAAAATTGGGCCCTCCAGAGTAAACTAGAAGAAATGAGAGATAAGGTTTCTACTTTTAGCAAGAAGAATGAAGAGCATAAAGATCACAGTGTCAGTAAAGAGATCCAGGAGAATGTGGGCAAGGACAGAAGGATTGAAATAGATTTGGAAAAAATGAAAAATACTGTGAAGATAATTGTTGAATAGAACAATAGGATGGCAAGACATAATGCCATTATTATCAATGCTATGATTGAAAAATTGGACAAAGCTCAATAGGGCTCCTTGGTGGTTGATTTGGAAGAGGTGAAAGATAAAAACCAGGAAGAGGACATTGGGATTTCTAAGAGAACCAGGGCCAATCTAAAAAGGAAGGCACCTCCTACGCCACAGATGATTCAAACATTCAAGAAAGGGGTTCAGGATATGCAGGACCTAGAGATAGAGACCGAGTCTGTTCTGAAGACTCTGGGTTAGTTGCTGCTAGTTTTTTGGCTAGTGTCTTGGCTGGTTTTTTAATTGACTTTCCTAGTCTTTTGTGGTTGGCTGCTGCTTTTTCTGGTATTTTCCTTTCTAGCAGCCTGTTCTTTCCACTAGACATTTTTGTCCTCTTTCTTTTGTTCTAAACTTGGTGGTTTTGGGTCCTTATAAAACCCATTTTTTCCTTTATCAAAAACATCTTACAAAGAAATCATGATAAAATTCATTGACGATAATATCCACCATAAATAATAAAATTCAATTCTAGTAATTAACTATCCATCATAAATAATAAGACTCAAATATATAGAAATTATCAATAATACATATTCCATTATTAATTATATCATCACTAAATCACAATTACTCAAATATAACATCTATGTATCATAGTCTATAAGCATAATTAGCAAGTCTAGAGTATCAAAAGTTAAAAATATTTATTAAAATGTTATGTGGATAGGATGGAAACAAGTGGACCTCCCATTCTCCCCTCTAATATTAGGCTTCCTTTTGGAATCCCTCAAAGAGGTAAGGATAGAGAACTCTCAAATGAGCAACATCCTCTCAAGTAGCTACAACCTCATCGTATTAGTCCCATTGGACCTTAACTTGGTCTAGCTCCCATCCTCAAAGGTCTAACATTTCACAAGCCAATATTTGTACGAGCTCTAATGCTAACTATCAATCATGCTCCACCTATAAAACATCCTAGTCCAATACACGAGTCACATCAATTACATATCCTCTCAAATTTGATACATAAAAAGCATCATGGATACATGACAAGCTATGTGGAAAGGCTAAATGGTAGGCGACTAGAACAATTCACCCCAAGATATCAAAAGGTACCATAAAGTGAGTTGTAAGATTAGAGCCATTTTTTAATATTATATTGTACTTTTATGAGGTTGCACATGTAAATACATCTTCCTACAAACTTAACACATTTGGTCCAATCCCTTAGCAATTGCGTACTTATTTTGACGATCTTGGGCCACTTGAAGATATTGAAAACTCTATATCACATATCTCTCCATAACTCAAACCAACTCATACCCAATGGCAACCTTGTCCTCTATATGATGCCAACTCAAAGGATTCTTGCAAGGCCTACCATACAAATCTTGGTATTATTTTATACCCAAGGAACTATGATGATTGTTATTATAATAAAATTCCACCAAGTATAAATACTACTCCCACTTGGACTACTCGTTCATCACATAAATCCTATGAATATCCTCATGTACTTGATTCACCCTTTTTATCTATCCATTTATCTCAAGGTGATAAGTAGAGCTAAAATTGAGTTGAGTGCCCAAATATTTTTGAAGTGCTATCCAAAAGGAAGAAGTAAACATTAGATCCCTATCAAATATGATCTTGTGAAGGACCCCATCTAGTCACACAATATGATTAAGGAATACCCTTTCCATAATTGAAGCATTATAAGTGGTCGTCGCGAGAGATAAATCTGCTACCTTGGTCAATTTTTCAACCATCATTATGATGGAATCATTATTTCATGATGATAAAGGAATACAAACAATAAAATCCATGGAGATAGTGTTCTATTTTCACTTTGGTGTCTCATGAGAGTAAAGTAGACCTATCAGATGCTAATGCTTGGCCTTGACTCCCTAGCACTCAATAAAAAAAGCTACAAAATTTTTAATGTTTTTGTCGTGTTAAAAAAAATTGTCAGTGACATTTTCACACTTGGTTGGTCCATCCTTGTAAAATTGAGCTTAATGATGCCTTGACTTAGTGTTGTAATGTGTTTAACACACTCACGTTAGGCCTTGGGACCTTGTGAATTAAATGAACTTAATCATTCCATATTTGGAGTGTTGTAAAGTGTTGTAACACACTTTCACACTTTTCTAGGGTTGTCATTAATAATTGGGCTTCTTTATGCTTTAATTGGCCTTATTTTGCATCCACAAGCCTCGTTTAATGCATCTTTTCAAGGATAATCTCAACATAAATCAACATCCAATCATAATTCATGTGTTTTTCAAGTTGTGTGGCCTAGATGTAGTGATCTAGAACTCATACACCACCTTGGGCATATGAGGCCCACCTAGGTTTTTGGGTCCCGATCATGGTTTCACACCTTTCTAAGAATTTTTTAAAATGGTCCCATAAATTATGCCTAATGGGACTCATTTTCCATCTTGGTCATATGAGTCCCGTGTGGCCCAAAATCAAAATTAATTCAAATTCTTGGTGGTATTTTATCCTCCTAGATCTGATGTTGGCTTGTAGTGTTTTAATTTTAGGAATTCTTGCATAATTAAGTATAAATACAAGTTTCTTTCACTCATTTTACACCTAGCAAGTTGAATGGGCATTCTTATAACAAAGTTCAGTTCACAAGAGCTTTCAAGAATTCACAAGAGCATTCAAGAGTCTTCAAGAGCAGCTTATCAAGCATTCTAGAGCATTATTCAAACATCAAGCATCATGTCAAAGTCTTCATGCATCATGTTTGTTTTGGAGCTAACAATTGTGATGTAGGGTTTCATGATTCAAGCTAGCATTTCATTTAAGATCTATCATATCCAAGCAAGAGTCAAGATCTACATCCATTAGAGTCATCTCATATTTTTTTCAGCACTTCATTGCTATGGTTTGGTGAGTTGCAACATCATATTTTGTGCATTCGTCATTCTCCATTCCTATTTCATTTGATTTCAAGGTTTGATTACCAAAACGGGGTTTGACCAAGGAAAACCCATTTCCATTAACAAAAAAAAAATTTCCCTCCCTTTAGTGTGTGTTTTGTAGGTTTAGATTGAAGATACATTGAAGAGGGAGTTTTGATAAAGTTTTCAAAGTGTTCAAAGTTGTCACCTTGAAAAATTGGAGATACTTGGAAGACTTCTACATATTGCAAATCAGGCTTTCAGATCCATAAATCAATTGGAGAGCGCCGAGTAGACCTTGAAGACTAGATTCAAACTTTGAAGCTTCAGAAAATCCTAACTAGATTGATATGCTATTTTTGGCGTATGAGTCCCAGTTTAGGTCAAAATTCAATTTTTTATAGATTCAGATACCCATTTGCCAGATTCATGTTCTTCCATAGAAACCCAGATCTGGGACTAATTCACCCAGCTTGGTGTATGAGTCCTAGTATGCATTAAAGTCACTATTTTAAGCATTTCAGAGCTTCATCTAGTCATCTTCATATTTCCAAGTGCACACATTCCATCTTGCAACTTTTTGTTTTGTTTTACATACATTTCTAGGTCATTTAGTGAAGGATTGCATCATATTAGGGTTAAGCATTACATCTTACATTGCATTTATCTTTCAAATCCCTAGCTTGGTGGTGAACCCCTCATTAGTTCATAATCAGCCCCTAAGAAAACCCTATTGCAAGATTTATTTCTCCTTTGCATCGATATCTCTAGGGTCATCCTTGAATGAGAGAGTGTGAAGATTGTTATTTTAGGTCCCAAACCCTAGAACATCAACAATTTTTCCCCCCTTCATTTTGGTGAACCTGAATTTAGAACATCATAATTCTGATTTGGAGTGCATCATCATCCTATATCTTTCTTGCATTAACATTTCATTAGGGTTTGCATTAGTTAATTGGCATTCTAGGGTTTCTAATTTTGCATTAGTGAAAGTGCATATAGCTTACATTTTTTCATCTCAAATCATTGAAATTCATACAAACTCTGCATTTACATTTACATTACAAATCATACAACATAAAAAGCATCAAAATTAATTGAAATTTTCTAAATATTTTGAATCAAAACCCTCACTGGGACTCATACGCCCCTCTAGGTGAATTAGTCCTAGTGCAGATTGTGCAATGCATTTTTTCAGCATTTAAAGCTTTGTTTTTGTGCTCTTGTTTGTTGTTGATACCTTTTTTGTTTCAGTTTATAGGCTTTATGTTTCATTCAATTCATTGCATTTAGTCTAAACTAATTCATCTTGTGCATTGCTCAAATTCAAAATTGCATCTACAAAATTTTATTTCACATTGTTGCATAGTTTATAATCTAAAATTTGCATCATGGATATGTGCTTTGGTAAGCTATGGATGTCCTTGAAGTCCTTAATGGATGTGTCGAGTTATTCTTTTGGAAATGAACCTAATGAAATTGAACTCACTCATGCTCACTCAACTCCTAATTCATGTCCTCCTCATGATGTTGACATCACTGGAACAGATGATGACAACATGAATAAGTTCCTAAATGATTGTCTTAACAACCTTGAAGCTAATGCATCCTTTTATCCATCCATGGAACAACCAACACCCCATACAATACCACCTCTTGAGATGTTTGGTTACTTACATCCTAAAACTAAGACAAGAATTGAACCTAAGTTCCCTACAATAAGTGAACCTAGTTCCTCCAAGCAAGCAAACACTAAACCATTCCATGTTAACAAGGTGACTGACACTCCCATCAACCTAGAAGAGACATATGGAAAAGGATTTACAATCTTGAGTAAACAAGGATGTGATACAACAAGTGAACATGAAATTCATCAACTCTTAGAGCAAATACCAATTGAAAATACAAAAGGGATAGGATATCAAGATCCTCCTCCTGATATGAGTATCCTTCTTCCTAAAGAACAACTGGTACTTCTCAAGGAAGAAGAGATCATCTTTGGTCCTCCTTAGAATTCAACTAGAGAAATTGGTGAATCTAGCAAACATAAAAGGCCTTACCAATTAAAGAAATTAAAATTCCCTTGTCTTCCACCTGAAACTAAAAGAAAATTACAAATACTTCTAAACCAAGGACTTATACTGTTGCCACCTATGAAAGAAAAGATAAGACTATATCCTAAAGGTGCAGATGTTCCACATTGTCGATACCATAGAACTCTTGAACATAGTACTGATAAGTGTCATGCATTCAAAATCATCTTGATCAAATATCACTTTGATGACAATAATTGTTATCCAATACTCGCATAACATATCCTACCACTCCTTGTCATGTAATAGTTGTAGAATCTTGTATTCTCACCATTACATGATCTTTCCCATCACCTGCCTCAGCTCATTCTTGTCTTACACATAGTGGAAATTAGATATCCTTGTCCTAGTAATGCATTTGTCATTGTTGCTTTAGCTAGGTTGACTCACACGTGCCTTACTAGTCTTTTACATTATTTCTTTATTCATTTTCTTTTGTATGATTACATGTGTCTAATGTGATCCCCCGTGCTCTTTTGTTTGATATACCTCTCTCTCTCTCTTTGTGACATTCCTCTATTTGTACCTTCATTCTTCTCTATGTCGTAAATCTTTTATTTTTTCCTTTATTTATTTTTCATTTGTCTTGTGTTTTCCTTTTGGGGATGACACAAGGTGTCGAGACATTAATGTCTCTTCTATGTTGACCCAAAAAAAATTCCTTTACTTTTCTTTATCTCTTTTCTTTGTCTTGTGTTTTCCTTTTAGATGACGCAAGGCATCGATACATTCATGTCTCTTCCATATTGTTGACCCAAAATATTTTCCTTCACTTTTCTTTATCTCTTTTCTTTTTCTTTTGTTTTTATTTTGGGGATGACACAACATTCATGTCTCTTCCATGTTGACCCAAAATTGTTTTCTATGTTTTTGCTCTCTTTGTGTCATTCTTCCAGTTCTATGAGTATTTGGGAAATGATGATAGTTTTGAGCTCTCTAAAAACATTGTAGCAAGAACGTGCTGACCTCAAATCCAAAGATCCCTTATGTGTTTGGATTTTAATTTTGGGGGGAAACCCCTCTTTTTTCCTTTCTTTTTGCATGATGTAGCTTTATTTGAAAACATATGACTTGGCATAGGGCTTTCCAAGTTAGCTCTCATGTCTTCTTTATTGTTATCATTTATCATTTGCTACTTTAAAGTAATTTCTCATAGCATGGTGTTTAGCAATTTCTTTAAAGTGGTGGCATACATTGGCATTTTTCTTTTTGGTGTAGTCTTCTTATTTCACGCGATGTGTTTTTCACTTTGTAGATTAAATTTTGTGTGATGTCCTTCAAGAGTGTGATCTATCTTATCATATTACATTCCTCTTAGTGGCTTCATGCAATACATTGCATCCCCTAAGTTGTGAATCTTCTATTCTTTGATTGGTCCTCCCTTGGAGACATTAGGCACAATGTTCCCTAAGTTAAAGACATAATATGAACTAAGCAAGACTCCTTTGAGCATTCCTTATTGTTAAATTTACATTTTCAATTATATGGCCACCTTTCATAATACACCTTGCATGCTCGTGGAGCCATCTTGTTTGTTCATGAGTTCCAAGCATACAAAGTTTTTCTTGCCTCATGAAGCTTGAAGTTCATTGCTCATGAACTCCAAGCATACAAAGTTTTGCTTGCCTCATGAAGCTCGAAGGTCATTTTTTGCATGGCACCTTATTAAAGTTGTCAAGAAGTATAACTTTGGCATGGTTTTTGATAGGAAGCTTGACCGAGGCATGACTTTCCCTTAGCCACTTGCACATGAGTGTGAGCGCATACCAGTCATGTGTGTATGTGTCTCACCTCTTTCAGATCCTCACCCAACAGATAGCCTAAAGTTCTATTACCTTAGAGTGAGCTTGCATTTTTTGGACAAACGGCCTAAATCTGATCCACGTCATGATGGAAAAATGGTCGAAGCTTGATCCACCCCTTTCTTTTTCATTTTGTTTCATTTTCTTTATGTCTTTCGCAATGCATGTTTGTCCTTTGTTGTAGCTCTTATATAATTTTCATGTGTATTCTTTTGTGCCTATGTTGGTTTGTCATGGGATCTTGATCCTAGGGGCTTGACCACCCCTCTTGATTATTGTCATCCCATCTTACTAGTATTGGTGCATTTGGAACCCTCTTGAAGTGAGTTTATCTACTTTAGTGCGAATTTGAAGCAAGTTCATCCTCTCACTAAAGTGGGGGCTAAATGTAGTGTCAAAAACTATTGTCGGTGACATTTTCACACTTGTTTGGGCCCTCCTTGTAAAATTGAGCTTAATGATGCCTTGAATTAGTGTTGTAATGTGTTTAACACATTCTCATTAGGTCTTAGGCCCTTGTGAATTAAATGAACTTAATGATGCCTTATTTGGAGTGTTATAAAGTTTTGAAACACACTTTCACACTTTTCGGTTGTCATTAATAATTGGGCTTCTCTATGCTTTAATTGGCCTTATTTTGCATCCACAAACCCCATTTAATGCATCTTTTTGAGGATAATCCGACATAAATCATAATTCAGGTGTTTTCAGGTTGTGTGGCCTACATTTAGTGATCTAGGACTCATACACCACCTTGGGCATATGAGTCCCACCTAGGTTTTTGGGTCCTAATCCTAGTTTCACACCTTTCTAAGCATTTTTGAAAATGGTCCCATAAATTATGCCTAATGGGACTCATTCACCACCTTGGGTGTATGAGTCCAATGTGGCCCAAAATCAAAACTCATTCAAATTCTTGGTAGTATTTTATCCTCCTAGATCTGATGTCAGCTTGTAGTGTTGTAATTTTGGGAATTCTTGCATAATTAAGTATAAATACAAGTTTCTTTCACTCATTTTACACCTAGCAAGTTGAATGAGTATTTTTATAGCAAAGTTGAGTTCACAAGAGCATTCAAGAGTATTATTCAAGCATCAAGCATCATGTCAAAGTCTTCACGCATCATGTTTGTTTTGGAGCTAACAATTGTGATGTAGGGTTTCATGGTTCAAGCTATAATTTCATTCAAGATCTATCCTATCCAAGCAAGATTCAAGATCTACATCCATTGGATCCATCTCATATATTTTTGCAGCACTTCATTTCTATGGTTTGGTGAGTTGCAACATCATTTTTTTCATTTCATCATTCCATTCCTCATTTCATTTCATTTCAAGGTTTGATTACCAAAATGGGGTTTGACCAAGGAAAACCCTTTCCATTAACAAAACAACATTTTTCCTCTCTTTAGTGTTTGTTTTGTAGGTTTATATTGAAGATACATTGAAGAGAAAGTTTGGATAAAGTTGTCAAAGTGTTCAAAGTTGTCACCTTGCATTGGAGATACTTGGAAGACTTCTATAGACTACAAATCAGGGTTTCAGATCCAAAAATCAATTGGGAAGCACAAAGTAGACCTTGAAGACCAGATTCATACTTTGAAGCTTTAGAAAACCCTAACTAGACTAATATGCCAATTCTAGCGTATGAGTCCCATTTTAGGTTAAAATTCATTTTTTATAGATTCGGATACCCATTTTCCAGATTCTTGTTCTTGCACAGAAACCCATATTGGGATTGATTCGCTCGGCTTGGTGTATGAATCCTAGTCAACATTAAAGTCACTATTTTTAGCATTTCAGAGCTTCATCCAATCATCTTCAGATTTCAAGGTGCACACATTCCATCTTGTAATTTTTTTTTTTTACATACATTTCTAGGTCATTTAGTGAAGGATTGCATCATATTAGGGTTAAGCATTACATCTTACATTGCATTTATCTTTCCAAGCCCTACCTTGGTGGTGAACCCCTCATTAGTTCATAATCAGCCCCTAGGACCCCCCTATTGCAAGACCTCTTTCTCCTTTGCATTGAGATCTCTAGGGTCATCCTTGAATGAGAGAGTGTGAAGATTGTTATTCTAGGTCTCAAACCCTAGACACCAAGCAATTTCCCCCCTTTAGTTTCATCGTAAACCTACCCAATGATAAGTATATCTAAGTTTTGCATGCATTTTATTTACTCCAAAATTGGTTGCATAAGGTGCCTAATGAGCCTTAGCCAAAACTACTAAATGAAAATCTTTTAGAGGTGGAACATAAACCCATCCTCAATGATGCAAAAAACCATCATGATCTAATGGATACCCAACATACTTTCCCTTAAGGGTCCTCTATTTTTTTTATCTCTCATAACACCTCCTTGTACCACTTATCATTTGGTAATAGCTGAAGTATGCATCCTCTCAAATCCATGCTCATGGTAAAAATTCATAACTCATAATTTCTACTAAGGGCATATGTGACCATGTCTCCTTACCCTTAATATAATGCACATCAATAAATCCATCCACTTTTGTTAGTGACCATTAAGGTTTGGTTTTTTTTTTAATATTGTAAACTACTATTATCTATATGCAACTCAAATTGATGACCTAGAAGAAAGTGGTTCCATCTAACCAAGGCATGCACAATTGCAACTTACTCCAAATTATGAGTAGGGTAATTCAAATCAAGGGTCTTAATTTTTCATGACTCATATGTAATTACTTGACCCTCTTGAAGAAGAACTTCTCCAAGGCCCTGTATGGAAGCATTAGCACAAAACACAAAATCATCCAAAGGATCAGAAATAATTAAGATAGGTGCACTAGTGAGTCACTCCTTAAGGATCTTAAAACCATCTCACACTATTATTTCCAAAAAATTCTCTTCACATTTTTCTAAAGATAAGTAATAGAATGTGTAATCCTAAGAAATCCCTCAAAAAACATGTGATAGCAGCTAGCTAAACCCATAAAGCTAATAACCTATATAAAATTATACAAGACAAGCCACTTCATAATTGCCCTAATCTTTGATGGATCAACTAAGATATCAAGGTAATATGATGAACTCATAATGTTCATAGTGGGCATGAAAGGTTATCTTATGGATATTTTCCTTTGTAATCCTCAAATCAAGGTACCCCAACTTCAAATCAATCTTATAAAATACCTTAGCATCCTAAATCTAGTCAAATAAAGAATAAATTAAGGTAATGGATATTGATTCTTCATTATTTCTTTGTTTAATTATTTATAATCCACATAAAGATGAAGAAAGTTTTCCTTCTTGATGTAAATGATAGGAGCACCCCAAGGTGACACACTAGGTCAAATATGACCCTTCTCTAATAATTCATCTAGCTATAACTTGAGCTCACTTAGCTATGTGTAGTCATCTTGTAAGGAGCTTGAGACACAAGTTGGGCTCATGAAACCAAATCAATATGAAAATCCATCTCATGATAAGGAGGCATTTGTTGAATCTCAGAAGGAAATATGTCAATTATAGTATCTAAATTAAAACCCTTAACATTTTCACATTAGGTTTAGCTCCCCTTTATGTGCTTAGGCCTAAGTGTGCTTATTATTTTCCTATTTAATGGTTGTTTTTAGAATTATTAGGATATAATTGGGAATTAATATTATTTATTTATTTAATGACACTAAAAGCCCAAAATAGGTCTAATCTAGAGTACCACTACCCTTGACCAACCTATTTTGGCTCAATTTTTTATATGTTATTATTTTGCATTTACAAATCTACGTTCATTTTTCATTAATTTTATGGGAAAATGAATAAACGCATATATATACAAGTATTTTTCATCATTTGAACATCTAAGAACTAAGAAATTTTAATTCCAATTAAGCATCCTAAAAAAACAATCAATAGAAAATAAGGATTATTACAACACTTTTTCATCAGTCAAGATTCATGTTAGTAATGCATCAAGTTTATGAGTAAAATTGTTCATGTTTTGTTTTCATGTGTTTTGTTCATGATTTGTGTTT
>VDFB02041231.1:88773-117795 GCA_007258455.2 Sequoia sempervirens
AAATATGATGGTGAAGAATCCTTTGAGAGTATTCTTCAGACTCCAAGTGTACTCTTTCTCTTTCTTTTGTTTCTCTTTGTGTTGATGTGGAACAATAAGGATTAAGTCTGTGTTTTGGTGATCTTGACACCATTTAGTTGTAATTGGGGTTTGTTGTGTTTACCTAAGTTTTTATGAAAGCTCAAAATGATTGGTTGTTAAAAGGGTTGAGCATTTGTTTGGGAAAATCAAAATCTCTATATTGTGTTTAAATTGGTGATGTTTCTTTTTAGTCCATAACGAGTCTCCTGCTAGTTTTTAATAGTTGTGTTTGCTTGTTTAGTGTTTACCCTCAGTTGTAAATACTTGTGTTTCATTGTAAATAAACCCTTGTCGGGCTTGCTATTGATGTTTGTAGGTTTATTCAAATGTTTCGTGGGTTATTGTTTTTTTGTCTGTGGTTATTCATTTTTGTTAATGGTGTTGATTTTTGTAAGATATGTGACAGTTATCTGTTGATTATCTTCAATGTTTTCTTAGCAAGATACATTTTGTATTGAGCCAATGGGTTATGATTTAGTTTTGTGTAAGAAGATGTATGTTTATAGTTAAAAACAACAGTTATATATTGTTCTCTCATAAGTTGTTTTCTTGACAAGTTTATAACTGGAAAAGGCAGTTCAGTTTTATGTGGATGTTGCTCATACAGTTTTCAAACAGATTTTTTTCAAAATAGAGAACTTATATATAATTTGAATTTCTCATTCAATATGATGAATGAGAGGTTTTGAAAGACACTGATTATATCTTTTAGAAGGGAAACATATTTTTTTGAGGCTTGCAATTTTGTAACTCTGATTCTGAGGTCATTGCAGAATAGAGTGTAAGATTAATGAAACAAAGATCAACTATGTGTTTATACTACTTTCATAATTGTACATTTTAAAAAGGCTATTAGTGAGATAGCACTATAAGACTATCAGTGAGATAGCACCATTGTCAGTGAGACAAATTTTCCAATGAGGCTTTGTACAAAGAATATTTTTTCAGATAAGGCTTGTGAGGCCACATTCGAGTGGTTTTATTCCCCAGGAGGGTTTCCACTCAAGTCAAATTCTATGTCAATATTTTAAAATTATTTTCCTCATTATTTATTCATTTATATTTTCAGCATAAGCACATTCATGATCAAATTATTTTAAAAATAATTGATTAGTTTGTTAACACTGATTCACCCCCTCCCCCTCTCAGTGTTAACTGCACTCCAAAAATTGGTATCAGAGCCAAACCTTGTTGTTGAGTCAACTAGGGGTTTTAGTTTAGGAGTGCTAATGGCAACTCAAGAAGGTTTATCTACAACCAGGGTACCAATTTTTGATGGTACTAGCTATGCTTTCTGGAAGTTTAGAATGAAAAAACATATCAACTCTTTAGGATATGATGTGTGGGAAGCAGTAGAAAATGCATATACCGCTACATCACCTCCTAATGTTGATCAGAAACAAGCATATGATTGCAATACAAAGGCTGAAAATGCTATTCGTTGTGGACTCACTAATGATTTCCTAACAAAAATAATGGACTGTAAAAATGCAAAGGCCATATGGGATAAATTTTCCACCATCTATGAAGGTGATGAGAAAGTTAAAGAAGCAAAACTTTAGAATTATAGATTTAAATTTGACAGTTTAAAAATGGGTGACGATGAAAAGATTGCTGATTTTTTCTTGAAGATTCAAGAAAGTGTAAATGCAATCAAAGGGTTTGGAGAAAACCTTCCTGAAAAGCTTGTTGTTCAACATTTTTTGAGGTATTTACCCACTAAGTTTGATCCAAAGATTGCAGCAGTTGAAGAAAGAGACATTAATAAGGTGACACTTGATGATCTTGATGGTTTCTTTACTGCTTATGAGATGAGATTAAATGAATATAACTCTAGTAGTAAGGAATCTACCTTTAAAGCTGAGGCTAATTTTTTAGATGAAACAAAATCCTCTTTTGTGAGCAAACTAAAAAGAGGATCAGGCAAATATATAGGGAAATTACCCTTTAAATTTTTTAATTGTGGAAAGATAGGACACTATGCTACAAATTGTCCTAATAAAGATCTTGAAAGTGACGATGAAAGCAATAAAAGATTTTCAAAGAAGAAGCAATTTAATTTTAAAAAGAAAAATACTTTAAAAAAGAAGAAAAGTCTTTATGCTGATGTAACTGATAGTGAATAATCAATTGAATCTTGTGATGAAACTGAAGAAATCTTATTTATGGCTGAAGTTGTTCCTATAAAGGTTTCGATGAATCTAATTCTGAATCAGAAATTGATCTTGAGGGAGAATTGAAATTTTCTCTCAAAGAAATTAAAAATTTGAGAAAAGAAGTAGTTATCTTGAAAGATAAAGATTAGGAAAATTTACAAATGATTTCTAATATGACTCTTAAAGGAGAAGAAGCCAGGAAAATTCTTGAGATAACTCAAGAAAAACTGAAACATAAGGAGGATAGATGTTGCTCTTTAGAGGCAGAAGTTGTTAAGTTGAGAAATCAACTTGCCTGTTCTAATGAGGGTCAATGTTCAAATCATGATGGTAAAGGAAAAGGTAAGATTTTTGACGATAATCCTAGTTTCAATGGTTATTGTTTCAATTGTAAAAAATTTGGTCATAAGGCTAGCATTTGCAAAGTTTTGTCTAAGAGAAGTTATAACATTGTTAATGGAAATCTCTATAAATTCCTTGTTAATCTTCAATGTTATAAATGCAAAGATGTAGGTCATATAGCAGCATTTTGTAAATATGGTTTAAAAATTCAGTCAAATAGAGCTAATGGAGTTAAACTTGTTTGGAGGCCTAAAGATGTTAAAGCCTTGATAGTTGAAACAACCTTTCACTCTGTTAAGAGAAATTTTTGGGTTCTTGATAGTGGTTGCTCTCATCATATGACTAGTGAGAGAAACAGGTTTGTAGACTATGAAGACTTTTTTGGTGGTTTTGTTAAGTTTGGGAATGATCATTGTATTCCTATAGTGGGAAAAGGTACTATTTTTCTTGAAAATGATATCCCTGTCAATGATGTTTACTATGTGGAAGGGCTAACTAACAATCTTTTGAGTGTAAGAAAAATTTGTGACAATGGATTTGAAATAAAATTCTTTGACTTAGGGTGTGAGATTCAAAAGAAATCTAGTAAAACAATTGCAGCAGGTTATAGAACAAATGGTAATGCATATTACCTGCAAGAAAGCTCAAATAATAAACAGGAAAGTAATGTTTGTTTCATGAGTCAAGTGGATGAATCTAAATTATGGCATAGAATATTTGGCCATATTAACTATGATAATTTGGTAAAGATAAGTAAAAATCAAAATGTTAGAAACATTCATATCATATCTAAACTAGATAATCAAATTTGCAAAGAATGTCAAGAAGGAAAACAAGCTAGAGCAAGTTTCAAAACTAAAGAATATACATCAACCAGACCTTTGCATCTTGTTCACACTGATCTATGTGGACCAACAAGGACTAAGTCCTTGAACAATGAGAGGTATTTCATGTTGTTTATAGATGACTATACTCGTATGACTTGGGTAACATTTCTGATACGTAAGGGAGAAGCTTTTCATAAATTTAAATTTTTTAGAAAGTTAGTTGAAAATGAATCTAATCTCAAAATCAAATGTCTTAGGTCAGATAGAGAAGGTGAATTTACCTCACAAGAGTTTGTTGATTATTGTGAAGATCATGGAATAAAAAGGAAATATTTAGCCTCTAGAACACCATAGCAAAATGGTGTCGCTGAACATAAAAATCAAACAGTGAAGGAAATGGCAAGAGCTATGTTGCATGATGCAACTTTGTCAAACACATACTAGAAAGAAGTAGTGAATACAGCTGTTTACATTGTGAATAGAGTTCAAATAAGAACTAAAACATAGCATACACCTTATGAATTGTGGTATGGTAGGACTGCTAATGTAGGATATTTCAAAAAAAATTGGCAGCAAGTGCTTTATTAAGAAAGATAATGATAGCATTGGAATTTTTGAGTCAAGGAGTGATGAAGGTATATTTTTGGGATATTCGACACACAGTAAAGCATATAGGTGTTACAATAAAATATTAAGAAAATTTGTGGAAAGTGCCAATGTTAAGGTTGATGAAACCTTACAAAATTGTGGACAGCAAGAGAAACTTGATGATGATGATTTTATTGTACAGACATCTAATGCAGATCTGAAAAATCACAATGAACCTTCAAGTTCAATAAATCTTGTGCAATCAACTGAACAAATTGTGGTAGATGATATTGTTGAACCTTATTCTCAGTTGTCTTCTAGGCTAATGAAAAAGAAACATCCTTCTAATCAGATTATTGGTGATGTGTCAAAAGAAGTTCAAACTAGAAGACAGCTTTCAGGTACTCAAGGTAATGGTGAACAAGTTTATTTATCTTTGATTTCTAAAATAGAGCCTAAGACATATTCTAAAGCCAGTAGTGATAGCTATTGGGTTAAGGCTGTGCATGATGAACTTGCACAAATTGAGAAAAATAAAACTTGGGAACTAGTTCCTAGACTTGAAAATAAAAATGTTATTGGTGCAAAATGGGTTTTTAGGAACAAGATGGATGAAAAAGGGAATATAGTCAGAAATAAAGCTAGATTAGTTTGTAAAGGTTATTCTCAAGTTGAAGGATTGGACTTTTTATCAATTTTATTTCTGGCTTTGATTGTGTTGGAGATTTTTCCATCAACGTTTTGGATCACACTCCATGATCCATCATCAGGATGAAAGAGAGCATAAGAGAGTGAAATGAATTGTTGTAGACCAACACTAGCTAAAAAGGAGAAGAGAGAGTAAGAGTTGCACAAGGTTCGAGGAAAATAGAAATAAAGGAAAAAGTAAAGAAAAGAGAGAAAATAGATAGAAAGGATAGAACATAATAAGAAAATCAAAGGGGAGGAAGAGACAAATAAAATCAGGAAGAAAAAAGGCTAGTAAGGCCAAAGGAAATAAAGGAGGACAACCAAAGAAGACCCAAGAAACCAAGATGACTAATCACCGAAAACAATGCACAATAAAGATTAAAAAAGGAAATAAAGAGAACTAATATAAAATACAATGAAATTAATATTCAAGAAAAGAAAGGTCACACAAGAAACACAAGAAGAGAATTACTTCAAAGAAAAATAAGATCAACATGAATAAGGAAAAACAAGAACTAAAATCAAGCTCAAAAACCAACAATACAAAAAAGAAAGAACAAAAACAAGAAAGTAAAATAAAGAAATTCAAGGACAAGTCACAAGAAATTGAAAGATAAAACACAAAAGAAAAGAGAAGGGGACCAAACCTATTAAGAACTAATTATATAAGAGAGTACTAAATCTAAAAAAGAAAAGGAACTAAACTAATTAAAAACTATAAAAGGAATAAATTACCAAAAATTAATAAAAAGAAGAGTCAAAAGAAATACAAAGAGAATTAATAAATATAAAAGCTACTAATTAAAAATAAAGAGCCAACTAATTCCAAAAAGGGGTAAATAAAATGTAAGTTGATCAATTAGACAAAAGGCACTAAATTATTTAAAAATATAGAGAGGTTTAAATTACCAAAAGTAATAAAAGGAAGGAAAATCAAAGAAGCGAATATAATAGATAATAAAATACAAGGTAAGAGAATATAAAAATTAAATTCAAGGAGGATAACCTAGAAAGGAAAAAAATAAAATAAAATAAAAATAAAAATAAAAATAAAAATAAAATGAAAAATGAAAAACAATTAACCTAGGGGAAAGGAAATTGAAAGGAGAGAAAACATTAAGACAAATGAAGTGAACACCAAAAGAGAGGGAGTTGAAGGACCAAAAGAACAATGAAGGATAGCAAAGGATTCCAAGACGACTTAAGAGGGATTAGGGGGGGGTTGAGGCCTAATTCTAAGCATGGATAGCAAAGGATTCCAAGAACGACTAAGGTTCCAACCATCATCACGATTGAGGTTAAGGGGATGATTGCTGATTTCTATGGCTTCTTTAAGTTTCCTCTTGAAAAAATTGTCTTCTTTATACAAGATTTGAAACTTTTCCAAGCAAATATGGTGTTTGGTTGATGAAGAGTGGTCGGCCAGGGCTGATTTGAGGACATGCTCATGTTTGATGTCGGCGCTGTGTTCTTTGATTCTTGTGCTAAAGGAACAACTTGTTTCACCTATATAAGGTGTGCCACATGAGCAAGTCACCTTGTAAACTCCAGAACAATGAAGGATGTCCTTAGAGTCCTTGAGAGATGGGACACAATTTTTCACAGTCGAGAAAGGTCTGAAGGCACAGTGAAGACCTTTTTTGTGAAGAATCTTGGAAATTTTGTGGGAGATGCCTTCGATGTAGGGAAGGGAAGCACAAGGGGGAACATCAGGTTTGGAGGATTTGGAGTTAGAATAGACATTAGCCTTGGTTTGGTTGAGATCTTTGGAGATTTGCTTGCTTGTAAACCCATTCAAGCTGAAGATTTTACGAAGGTGAGCTAACTCTTGGTTCAAGTTTTCTTCATCACAAATCTGATAAGCTCTCATGGCTAAGATTTTGAGGACACCAAATTTTTGGCTAGGGTGGTGGTGAGAAGAAGAGTGGAGGTAGAGATTGGTGTGGGTGGCTTTACGAAAGACTCGACGACCAATGGAGCCATCTGATTTTTTGATGAGCAAGATATCGAGGAAAGGGAGTTGGCCCTCAACCTCAATCTCCTTGGTAAAGGAGATGCAATGGACTAAGCTATTGAGGTGAGTATGGAACTCTTCTAACTTTTCCAAACCATGTGGCCAACATACATCAGTGTCATCCACATACCGTTTCCACCATTTTGGTTTGAGGGGGAAAGAAAAAAGGGCCATTTCTTCAAAATGCTCCATGTAAAGGTTGGCTATGACTGGGGAGAGGGGAGAGCCCATAGCAACACCATCCACTTGCTCATAAAAGGAGCCTTGGAATGAGAAAAAAGTGGATCTTAAGCAAAATTCCACTAGGGTGGCAATCTCATTATTTGATTTGCGTCTGACAATCTCAATTGAGTCATCGATGGGTACCTTGGTGAAGAGAGAGACAATGTCAAAGCTCACCAGGAGGTCGTTGCTATCTAACTTGACATCATTGATAAATTGAACAAAATGAGAGGAATCTTTAATGTAGGATTGAGATCTTCCCACATGAATGGAGATTAATTTGGCAAGGAAAGAGGCCAAATTGTAAGTGGAGGAGTCTATGGTATCCATTATGGGTCTCAAAGGAATGCCACTTTTGTGAATTTTAGGGACTCCATAAATGCGAGGAGTCACTTCTTTGGAGGGGATTAGGCGCTTCTTGGTGGCATCATCAAAATATGAGCAAGAAATGACGGTTCATACTTTTAAAAAAAAAATTGAGCAAGGGTTACGGGTCAGAATTTTATAGCTATGAGAATCAGAAAGAAGATCAAGCAATTTTGAGATATAGTCTTGTTTGTCCATGATGACTGTCATGTTGCCTTTATCGGCCTTACAGATAACAATGTCATCACCTTGTTTGGACCTTTCCTTGTCACCTCGTGCTCTTCAGGTTTCTGTCCAACATCGTCATCTGTGTTCTCTTCTGAACTAGCGTTCTGCTAAGGTCTTTTCCCCACCCTCCTCCTCGAGCCCTCCTTCCCGTTCTTTGCTGCCAGCTCTCACCACTCCTCGTTCTTCTCCCTTGTCCCTTTCTTATGCTCTCTTTCATCCTGATGATGGATCACGGAGTGTGATCCGAAACGTTGATGGAAAAATCTCCAACACAATCAAAGCCAAAAATAAAATTGATAAACAGTAATGGATTGTGGAAACTTGATATCTTGGATTGGACTTTGATGAAACTTTCACTCCTATGGCTAGGTTAGAAGCAATAAGAATGTTTCTAGCTTACTCTATGTATAAAGGTTTTAAATTATTCCAAAAAGATGTTAAAACTGCTTTTCTCAATGGTGACTTATCTGAATAAGTTTATATGGAACAGCCTGAAGGCTTTGTTGTTGCAGGTAAATAATGTTATGTTTACAGGCTGAAAAAGGCTCTCTATGGTCTGAAATAGGCACCTCCAGCCTGGTACTCAAAGTTGGATACCTATTTACATGAACAGGGCTTCTCAAAAGGTGCAGTAGACAACAATTTATACTTCAAAGTGAAAGATGATAGTATTATAGTTGTTGTTGTTTACGTTGATGATATTATATTTGGCAGTAATAATGATGCTTTGTGCTCTGAATTTCTAGTAATCATGAAATCTAAATTTGAAATGTCAATGATTGGTGAACTTTCTTTCTTTTTGGTTCTTCAAGTTAGTCAACTTGATAAAGGAATATTTATCTCACAAATGAAATATGCTAAAGAAATGTTGACAAAGTTTCAGATGGTTGATTGTAAACCAGTTGGGACTCCTATGGAAACTAGCTGTAAACTTTCAAAGAACATTGATCAGCCTAGTATAGATCATATTCTGTATAGATCCATGATTGGTAGTCTTCTATATTTGGCTGCCACGGGGCCTAATATTATGCATTTGTATGTCTAGTTTTACGTTTTCAATTTGCACCTAAGTTGTCACATTTAAATGTAGTAAGAATTTAAAAGTATGTTGTTGGGACACAAGATTTCAGTTTGTGGTATCCTAAACATGGTGATTTTACTTTGGTTGCTTACACTGATGCTGACTGGGCTGGAAATATTGATGACAGGAGAAGAAATTCAGGTAGTGCTTTCTATCTTGGAGGTAGATTAGTCACCTAGCATAGCAAGAAGCGGGATTCAGTCTCCTTATCAATTGTTGAGGTTGAATATCTAGCAGCTGATACTTGTTGTACATAGGTGCTTTGGATGGTTCTGACTTTGAAGGACATATAGGTTAATGTTGTTAAGCCTGTTCACATTTTATGTGATAATACAAGTACTATTAATATCTCCAAAAATCTTGTACAACATTCTCGAACTAAACATATTGATATAAGGTATCATTTTCTACGAGAAAAGGTGTTGGAAAATGAAGTTGTACTAGATTTTGTGGCATCTAATGATCAGATGGCTGATATCTTTACCAAACCCCTTCCTAAAGCTTAGTTTGAAACACTCAGAGACAAGCTTGGAGTTGTCTCTCTCAGTTCTCTTCCATGTTAACTCTCGTGCATGGAGTCAGGGGAAGCAGTTCTTGCATATTCCTTTGTCCCTCAATTTGTTTTAGCATTTCAGAGTACAGTTGTCTTTGGCATTGTGTCAAAAGGGGGAGATTTTGGCACAAGCATTTGTTTTTGATATGTGATGTTTAGATTTCCTATTATATACAGTTCAGATGTTATGTACAGTTTTGATGTTTCAGCTTGTGTTTTTTGGCAGTGCTATGTTTCACAGTGATATGCAATATTTATGGTGATATTCTTTGATTATTCAGTCTTCAGTTGTATCTAATGGTTTCTCTGCTATGTGACAGGATGGGATGGGCATGTACTCTATGCAGTCATCATGTTCAGAATAGGTATATTATAGCTTTGTGTTTGACATAAATGCCAAAGGGGGAGTTTGTTGTCCCTCAGTGTTGTTTGGCATTAATGTCAATACACTAAGGTTGATGATACAGGTTGTGCACATGGTGTTTTTCCTTAGTTGTGCATGTGTTTATATATCTAAGTTGATCCTCATCCTACATTTGGTTTTGTAACATTCATTTTCATATCTATCAGCATCTTTATTGAAGTGCAGTGATACATGTTTTATTCTTAAATGGGGCATTGCTACATATATCATAAAGACATATGGTTCTCCAAATATTATTCTAAAATGGGGCATATTGACATTTTTATACAAGGCATCATTATTCATCTAAAAAGTGGCAAATGATAAAAGGAAGTAATGATAATGTTTTTTTTTCACAAGTCAAACCTACAAGAATCATTTGCATCCTCGGTGGTAATTATTTTGTGGGATTTATTCCCATCATATTACTCAGACATGAAATATTATTTTGTATTTCAAAAATTTTATGAAGCTTTGAGAAACTCGATGGTTGTTTCATTTTTCAGTTAGGGTTTGTTACCCTCATCATGGTGGTGGTGAAAAGAGAAGGTTGTTTCAGATGTCAGTTGCTTGGACAAGAAGTTGCAGTGAAAAATATGATGGTGAAGAATCATTTGAGAGTATTCTTTAGACTCCAGGTGTACTCTTTCTCTTTCTTTTGTTTTTTTTTTGTGTCGATGTGGAACAATAAGGACTAAGTCTATGTTTTGGTGATCTTGACACCATTTAATTGTGATTGGGGTTTGTTGTGTTTACCTAAGTTTTTGTGAAAGCTGAAAATGATCAGTTGTTAAAAGGGTTGAACCTTTTTTTGGGAAAATCAAAATCTCTATGTTGTGTTTAGATTGGTAATGTTTCTTTTTAGTCCATAACGGGTCTCCTACTAGTTTTTAGTAGTTGTGTTTACTTGTTTAGTGTTTACCCTTGATTGTAAATACTTGTGTTTCGTTGTAAATAAACCCTTGTCGAGCATGCTATTGATGTTTGTAGGTTTATTCAAATGTTTCGTGGGTTATTGTGTGTTTGTCTGTGGTTATTCATTTTTGTTAATGGTGTTGGTTTTTGTAAGATATGTGACAATTATCTATTGATTATCTTCAATGTTTTCTTAGCAAGATACATTTTGTATTGAGCCAATGGGTTATGATTCAGTTTTGTGTAAGAAGATGTATGTTTACAGTTAAAAACAATAGTTATATATTGTTCTCTCATAAGTTATTTTCTTGACAAGTTTATAACTAGCAAAGGTAGTTTGGTTTTATGTGGACGTTGCTCATATAGTTTTCAAACAATTTTTTTCAAAACAGAGAACTTATATATAATTTGAATTGCTCATTCAATATGATGAATTAGAGGTTTTGAAAGACATAGATTATATCTTTTAGAAGGGAAATATATTGTTTTGAGGCTTGGAATTTTGTAACTTTGATTCTGATGTCATTGCAGAACAGAGTGTATGATTAATGAAACAACGATCAACTATGTGTTTATACTACTTTCATACGTGTACATTTTAAAAAGACTATCAATGAGATAGCACCATTTTCAGTGAGAAAAATTTTCCAGTGAGGCTTTGTACAAAGAATATTTTTTCAAATAAGGCCAATGAGGCCACATTCAAGTGTTTTTATTCCCCAAGAGGGTTTCCACTCAAGACAAATTTTGTGTCAATCTTTTAAAAGTATTTACTTCGTTGTTTATTCATTTATATTTTCAGCATAAGCACATTCATGATCAAATTATTTTAAAAAGAATTGATTAGTTTGTTAACACTGATTCACCCCCCCTCTCAGTATAAACTGCACTCCAACAATCATCTACATACTCATTGGTATCATATTGACAATCCAACTTTTCTATGGGAATTAATACAATCCATGCCTAACACCATATCATAGAAGTCCAAACGAATGACACAAAGATCTATAAAGGTGGTGAAGACTCCACGTCCCAACTCACACTCTCTCATAACTAAATCAACTACCAACTTTTCTCTTAAGGATAATTCAACTTCTCACCTATTATCTTTCCTTAATACCACCAACATACAACACCCTATAGTAGAAAGAGAACCAAAAGCCCCTAAATCAAATAATATGGAAATTGGAATGCCGCATATAGTACTTGGTGTCTCTATCACTATAGCTTGATGCTCTACCTAGAATATTTTTACTACTATAAAAACTCTATATGAATTTCCCACATCACCAAATTTATTTTCTCTAATCCGGTCTTACATGTTATCCCCTTAATATGTTAAAACCCTATAAACACTCTCTAACCAAATAACCAACACTTCCACATACAAAACATGGTATTGATTTTTTTGCATATGCAATCTACTAAACTTTTGGCTTATTAGAGCTTGCTTGACTACCTCTATGATTCTCATGTGTACAAGTGGGCCATGTACCGTATGCTTGAGTATATTGATCCGTGTGAGGGTCCTATGACTACCATTCTCTAGGGGGTCATCCATGATGATTTCTAGATTTTTTTTCCCTAATGTTATTAATGAGAAGGCTTAAGAGACATGGTATTGTGTCTAAACCTCCCATTTGAGGGATTGGTAGCCTATAGAAGCACTAATTCTATTGTGGTTGATCACGATTCCTAGAGTGATCCATGTTTTCTTGTTATTTATTGTAGATATATTCTACAATAAGGGTCTTCTCCACCATAACCCAGAGGGTATTTGGTTTGGCAAACCATATTAGACCTTATATGGCTTCATTGATCCCTCTAATAAAATGATTAACAAGTATCTTCTCATAATGAATGTAATCAACATATTGTAATAACTATAGAAAATTAGCCTCATATTGGGCCATGATGAGTCCCCTCTGTTGGAGATCATGGAACTCGTCAATATGCCTCTACAAGAAATGCTCTTATATGTACCTAGTCTTGAATTGCTCTAGAAAGATATCTCATGACACAATCTCCAACTCCTAGTGATTCTTCCTCTCCTCATAAATTATCACAAAGTGGTTGTAGTTCCCCTAAGAAGATGGATAGAAAATCATGTCTTGATATTGTTCTCATAGGATTGCAACCCAAAAAACCTCTCCAATCTAAGAAGCCGTGACTTAGCCTCAAAAAAATTAGCGGATCCAATAAAATTAGGTGTATGAAGTTGAATTAATTCGCTAATATGATCACGTATATCTGTAGGTGCCCATTATGCCTCAACAATATGAAGTTGTGGTGCTCTAGAAGGTAGTTGATGCACTGACTCCCCAATCGTATCATCTTTATTCCTTATAATACCACATGGGGAACTCCTACTACACTCCCTATGCATGGAAGCATGTTCCTCAAAAGAGTCTTAAGACTAAACTACAAGAGGAACATCGATTGGGGGATGTAATTGATTATGCACCACATCAATCAACTTTTGTAAACCCTGAAGTATCTATGGTCTATGATCTACCCATACATTTTTATGCAATTATTCAAATGGATTTCCTTATAGAATTGGTGGTTGTATATTTTCTTCATCACCTGAATGGCCATGAGCATGATTATGCCTATTCCTAAGTGTCATCCTATATGACCATATAAGGTAAATATCAGCTACACACAAAGGTTTAACAATTTAAGCATCTCTAAAGTAACTCTTTGTTTAGACTCTTGGATGAGGATCAGAAGGTGTATTTGTGTGTTCTGGCTGGTTGGTTATGCTTTGGGGCTTTGTGCTCTTGTTGGTTGGTTTTCCCTTGGTTGTTTTCTGCCGACTACAGCCAGTTTGGCCTCTTATTATACTTGCTGACTCTTTCTTGAATAAAGTTTTTCCACCCCTTTTTATAAAAAAAAAACAATTTAAGCATCTCTAAAATCTTAGAGTTCTCAATGTGGCTCTAATACCAAATATCAGGCCAACCCATATGCACACATGTACGAATGAGCATAAAAAAAAGTGTGACAGTTTCCTATAGGTTCCCTATATCGAAATGGCCCTTATTACCATTTAACATCATTTTAAGAGTATTAAGTCTATAGAACATGAAGGAATTCAACAACTTAAAATTCATAATCAAATCTAGCTAAGAAAAAAATTGCATACCACACTCCATATTAATTAATAGGGGAATGGATGCTTTATGGTCTAGGTCATATAACACCACTCTTCTCCTATTATCATTCAAATATTCCCTAGGATCCCAAATTGGATTGAATATCAACACAAAGGTGATTTAATTCTCAACAAGGAAGACCTAGGGGGGTTCTTTAGGCTTCGAGGGGTTCACCACCAAGCAAAAGCTTGGAAAAGACAACTTAACATTTAACTCACAAAAGGGTGATCCCACAATACTAGTTTACAATTTTTGGCCAAACTGGACACTGAACTAATTTTTTCTAACTAAATCTTCACTTTCGAGCACATATAGCAACTAAACCATGAGGAATTTGAAGATGATGCAAACTAGTGATTTGTGACATTTTGTTTGTAGATTCTAAATATTTTTTTTCCAAAAAATTTGGAATCAGATTGCACTTATTTTTCCATCTCCTTCGAAAACTAGTTTTTTTCGGTAAACACCATTTTTAATGAGTGACACTCACCGTATAACACATAACATTTTTTCCATGAAGGATAAAATTCTAATTTTTTCGAATTTAGATTTGTAACTATGATATCTAGTGCTTCCAATTGGTTTCATAGTGTTTTAATAAATATTTTTTCCTTAATCAAGTTTTGAAGTCAAACCAATTACAATTCAAACATAAGCGGACCGTATAACACAACTTTTTTTGTATGTATCAAAATTCAATTTTATTTTTTTTGCTAGATCAAAGACTTCAATATTTGGTGCACTCATATTTTTCAAAAAAAAATTCATAATCTTATATTTTTCCACATGTGTAGAATAGAGAGCTTGATTTTTGGTGAAAAACCTACATTCACAAGAAATAAAAAATAAATATAATAATTAAATTAAATTTATTTAAAATTATAATTTTTGGGAAGCTTATAGTAAGGACTACATACTTACAAAAAATAAATTTTAAATGAATTCATTTGATACCCCAAAAGGTAAATCAAAAGTGGTTTTTTATCAGCATTTTGATAGGTGTAAAGGAGACTCTGTTATAGGTATGGTTTAAAACTAGCGGGGTTCTATCCAAGGGGGTTTGATCTAAGGTAGTTTGATCAAACCCTCTTCAATTGGAATGCTTTAAATGAAACTTTTTAAGTCTTCAATAATTATATTTTCTAAAAATATGTGATTTCAACAAAAAATAGAATCTCCCATAAATTGTAAACCAGTTTTGTGGGATCACCCAAAATGTAGTAATGCAAGTTAAATAATGAGTGCAAATGAAAAAATTAAGTAACAACAACTTAGGATGTATGTACCTGGAAAGTTTGGAAATGTAATAACGATTCTGGAAATGCAAAAATGTTGTCAAAATATGCTATGGAGGACAAAGATTCCCTTACTATTTTTTAGTCCTGCTGCTATTTTTTGGGGAAAATGCAAAATCTTCGAATGTCAGAATAGAATCTAAAAGAATCTCTGAAAATACCTCCAAGAGGACAAATATGCCCTTACTGTCGACCTAGTCCTGATCTAAATTTCTAAAATCTCTAAATGTGATCCTAAGGCCCAATGTTTGTGCTTCCTTCTTCTCAGATCTCAAGTCCTAAAACTTCCAGATCTGGCTTGTAGGTGAGTTTCTGTGAAGATGGGGACTTTACAATGCAACTTCTCAACTTTTCACTTCAAATGATCTTTAATTATTCAACGTAAAGTTGCAAACACAAACATGCAAGAGAATAAAAACTTGTTGATTTGTTAGTAAATGGGAGTTTTCCTTGGTCAAACCCTTTGTTGGTAATTAAACCTTGGAATGAAATGGAATAATGAAGGGAAATGATGAATGAACAAAGTGTTATGTTGCAAGTCATGAAACCCTTGTTATGAAATCTACAAACTTGTGTGAAGTGGCTAGCTTGAATGTAGATCTTGACTCGAATTGCTTACTTGAATCAAAACCCTACATCACAAATGTTAGCTCAAAAACACACATGATGAAAGAATATCTCTTACATAACACTTGAATCTTGATGATGGCTCCAAATGCTTTATGAATTGCTCTTGAATTCTCTCTTGATCACAAACTTGCTATAATGCATGAATACTCAAGTTGCTAGGATGAAAATGAATGAAAGGAACCTTGTATCTATACTTATTCATGCTTAATATCCTGATATTACACCACAACAAGTTTACATATGAATTCATTAATTAAAGGAGGCTAAATCCCACCAAGATTTGAAATTAAATCTCAAAAATAACTTGATGAGGACTTAGGTGGCATCTTAGTCCCAGTCCAAAAATTAGGGACACACAACCAGAATCATTAAATTATCATTTAACCTTTGATGTTTGTCAGGATTAACACTAAAAAGATATAATTTATTAGGCTTGTGGATGCAAAATAGGACCAATTAAGACATAAATAAGGATAAACAAAGCAAGGCGGCCTAAAGAAGTTTGAAAATGCAAGGGTATGCATTTTCCTACACTACATTTAGCCCCCACTTTAGTGAGAGGATGAACTTGCTTCAAACTCACACTAAAGTAGCCAACCACACAATCAAGAGGGCTTCAAATGTACAAATGTTAGTAAGATAGGATGACAATAACCAAGAAAGTGGCCAAGCCCCCAGGATTAAGATCACATGGAAAACCAACATAGGCACAAGGGAACACACTTGCGGATGATATATGAAACCATAACCAGATCGCCAACATACACCATCAAAGATACAAAAAGGAAAAATAAAATGCTATAGATCAAGCTTTGACTGGTCATCCAACATGTTGTGGATTGGGTCTAGGCTGTTTTTCCAAAAAGGTTTACAAGTGCAACATGTTGTCCACTATGCAAACAAAATCCATGCTCACAAGGGCTAGTGAAGCTAGTCGTTCACTAGGTGAGCCACAAGAGATCCATATCAAATTCATACCCCCATAACTATGATAAGGACAAAAAGAAAATGCATGCTCACAATTTCTAGTGAAGCTAGTTGTTCACTAGGTAAGTCCCAAGGAATCATATCAAAGCCATACCTCCATGACTTTAATAAGGTACAAAAATGAAATGCAACAAGAAAGAGGGATTTTCGAAGGGATTTTGCTTTGTTCATGCAAGGTCTCATCTTAGGTAACATTGTTCTTAATTTATCTAAGAGAGGACAAGTCAAAGAAATATCACACTCTCAGAGGAAATCAAACACAATGAAACCACTAAGAAAAGGATGCATCACAAAAAAAAAAATTACAAAATGAAACATGAGTTTCAATGTATGCCCCCACTTTAAAGTGGTTGCTAACACCACTATTGTGCACAATTGCTTTAAAAGAGAAGAAGACATGAGAGCTTACTCGGAAATCCCTATATGTTTCCAATAAGCTACGTCATGAAAAGGAAAGGGGTTGCACCCTTGAAATGTATAACTTAGTACGTCACATGAAAGCCAACTTAAGGCATGTCATCCACATCCAAAGCTTGCTCATACATATACATGGAAGGCAGTCAACTAGCCAAAAGAGACAATGACAAGTGACATACGAGGACAAGGCTATCTAACTCCTTTCCCCCACTTAGTGTAAGATAAGGATGAGCTAAATATAAGATGAAAATATGTGTCAATAAGAGGAACTAGGTGCTTCAACACAAGGAAGAGCACCACAGTCCTTAAGATATTGATTTTTTTCAGTTAAAGCCTTGCATTCATTAGTAGCATGACCATGAACTCTATGATATGCACATAATGGATTCTTGTAGCAAAATTTATTTTGTGTTCTTGGAGGGAGGGATATCAAATGATCTTGGAGGAGTCTCAACAAGATACCCTCTTGATCAATGGTAGATATTTCTTTATTTTGTGAACAATATATCTCTTTCTTATCACAAGGTGTCATACCTACATAAGACTCTTTAGGTTGCAAGATTTTGTTCTCTTCTTTAAACGAAGGTGTAAAATCTATCAAATTTGAATCATAAGTGTTTTTTGTGATGATGTTAATGTTAAGCGAGGAATTTTTTGTTTCGTTCAAAGGATAACAATAAAGACCACTAGTATCTATCAGTTCAAGATGCACTACCCTTAAAGTTGGCTTAGAGGAATCTTTTGTTAGAGTGTTGATATTAAGTGAAGGCTTGTTTGATGGGTTTATTTCTATTAGAGGATAATAACCAAGACCATGAGTTTTTTCTTGCGTGCTAGGCTCTATAGGGACATAAATACCTTGTTCTCTAGCACCACATCCTTTTCCACTATATCCTAGTCGTTTCATAAGCTCATAACCTCTCCTATGAATATTTTTCATTTCTTTAAGATTCGATGGTTGTTGATAGTCTATCTCATTAAAAAATTTCATATAATTTGCTTCTTCTTCTAAAGTGGTTGAGGTGGATGCTTTTGAAGGGTCGTCCATTTTTTTTGTTGACATTACCACTTTTTCTTTTCCCTTTTCAGAGTCTTTGTTTATGATCTTGTATTCTCCCATGAATGTAGGTTTGAATTCTAAGGAACCCCAATCATCTTCTAATAACTTCGTGAACTCCTCAATATGTTTTTCTTTGTTTTTTTGTTGCGCAAGTTCCACTTATGTAGTTGGTGTTAATGTTACCAAAGGATTCTCCTTGTTTTTCTCAATGTTCAAACAACTATTTGGGTCAGGGTCAACTTCAAGTGTGTACACTTTGTTGTTGTAAATATACTTCATTTTATGATGAAGAGTAGAAGGCACCCCATTCATTGCATTAATCCATGATCTACCTAAAATTAGATTGTGTGAAAGATCATGAGGCATAACATGGATCAATGTTTCTAATGTGGCCTTCTCAGTTGTAATAGGAAAAGTGATCACACCGAGCGGTTGTTTTCCGACATTGTCAAATCCCTTAGTAAATAAAGATTTTGGTTGAATTTTTGATTTATCGATGCCAAGCCTATCCAAAAGGGTTACACTACACACATTAAGAGATGATCCATTGTCAATAAGGGTTCATTTTATCCCTGTCCTTTTATATCAAGATATTATTATGAAAGCTTCGTGTTTTTTTTCCACTTCCAAAGGGGGGAGTTCACTTTGGTGGAAAACAATGTCAATATTTATTCCTTGAATCAGGGCTGCTATGTCATTTGGTTGCACATTAGAAGAGATAGGAACCTATTGTAAATCACTTTGAATCATGTTACGATAGTGAGGGGAGGCGTGAATAAGGTCCCATAAATATATCTTAGCAAGAGTATTCTTAAGTTGTTTGACAAGATTATACTCTTTTCCACTTTGTGAAGGAAAATGAGGAGCACTAGGCAAGATAGGATTAGGCAATGGGAGGGATGTTGAAGGTGTTTTCCTTGGTTGTGGATTTTTCCTAGTGTTTTATGTATGAGCAATGGTATTGTAACTCAGTTTCTACGAAACATTGTTCTTAGGTGGTTTGAGGATAAGGACGGGTTTCTTTCGAACTTGTGGTTTTTGAGAGGGTGGATAAATGATAAGCTTAGGCTCAAGACTGTACTTCAAGGGGTATCTAATGTGCATAACCTCATAAGAATTATCCTTATTTTCATGATCTCTTAGTAAAGGGTAGTCTAATGTCACTTCATCATCTTCATCTAAGGAATTATTGTTGTCAATTTTCTCATCTTCTTCCACCGTGGTATCTTCCCTAGTAGGAGATTTTTTAGGAGAACTACAAATCAAATTTTCTTGACATTCAAGGATTGGTTCTTCCAAAATGACTTCATCGCAAGCAGGGGAATTATCAATGGTTGAGTTGTCTTGCTTATCAATGATTTCATTATTGTGTTCAAGAATGTTTTCCTCATGACTTTCATTGGTTGTATTTTCTAACACCAAGGCATCTTCCTCACAAATAGGAGAGATACTAGGAGAAAAACAAATGTAATCATCATGATTATCCATAATTTCATTCCTTTTTCCTATAATGTCTTCCAAAATAGGATAGGTAGGGGAAGGATCATATAGAGGTTTGTCATAGATCTTAAATTTTTTATCATCCAACACCAACATATCTTCACTTACGCTTTCATCCTCTAGAACATTATCACAAAAGGTGAAGATGTTGGGAGATGAATGTAGAATAGTTGAAGTTTCAATGGTCTCTTGTTTTGTTATGTGGTCATCATGATTACCTATAGTTTTTTCTTCTTGTTCATCAATGTCTTTTCCACTAAGAGAGGTAGAAGGAGAGAAACAACTAGGACTCCCAAAACTTTCATTGATTGGTTCTTCTAACATTGAAATATCCTCTTCACAAATAGGAGAGATATTAGGAGAGGAATGAATATGATCATTAGGATTGTCCAAGGTTGTATTCTCTTTCACTATAACACTCTCATAGGGATGGGATATGAGTTTTTCTTAGTGTTCCTAGAAAGGTAAGGCACTAACATTGTTTGATCAAAAATGAAAAGCACTTTTAACCATCTCATGCAATGCTTCAATAATGTAAACAATGTATATCCAAAGATGCAAAATTTTTTATCCAATGTATGCAAAACTTTAAGAATGCAAATAATGTATATCCAAAAATTAAAAGCATTTTTATCAAACTCATGCAACGTTTTATGAATGTAAACATTGTATATGCAAAAGTGAAAATTACTTTTATCCATATTATGAAATTTTTTAGAAATGTAAACATTTTTAGTTCTAATGATTCTTGTAATTGAAATGATTTCAAAATACACTTGAAATAAAAGAAATCAGAATAACAATAATTCTGCAAACTATAACAAAAAATTGAAAGCAACAAATAGAAACATAGAAAAGCATATTTAAACCCTGAAAACTGCAACTTCAAACTCAACAGGGACTAAGACGCCAACAAGGGCATCTTGGTCCTACTAAAGGAATTTTGAGGTTCTAGGAAGTGGAATAGAAAGCAAGCAACCTAGATAGGATTCTGAGGCAAAAAACCATAGAGGGACTAAGACGCCAGTAAGGGAATTTTAGTCCTAGTAGGGATTTTTTTTAGAAAAATGGAAAAATTTGAATTGTTTTCAGTGTTTTTAGGTTGCCTACTCAGGGATCTGATGTTTAAAAATATAAAAGTATGCAAATGAATGCAATAAAAAGTGACTAATAACAAGCAATTGGATGTAAAGTTGAATGCATTTTTTTTCAATTTTCAATGCAATAACAATGTTTCTAAATACAAAAATGCACTTTTCAATTTTTCAATGAGATAAGATGATGCAAAAAAGTAAAAATGCAACCTATATGCACTTTCACTAATGCAAATGTGAGAAACCCTAGATGCACTTTCACTAATGCAAGATGAAATGCAAGAATGAATGCAACCTAGATTTAAGACTTTAGTGAACTCCAAATTAGAAAATGAATGTCCCAAAATGTCAGGTTCACCAAAATGATTAATAGGGGAATGGGTGCTTTATGGCCTAGGTCATATAACACCACTCTTCTCCTATTATCATTCAAATATTCCCTAGGATCCCAAATTGGATTGACTATCAACACAAAGGTGAGTAAATTCTCAACAAGGAAGACCTAGGGGGTTCTTTAGGCTTTGAAGGGTTCATCACCAAGCAAAAGCTTGGAAAGACAACTTAACATTCAACTCACAAAACCTAGTAATGCAAGCTAAATAATGAGTGCAAATGACAAAATTAAGTAATAACAAGTTAGGGTGTATGTACCTAGGAAGTATGGAAATGTGATAAGGATTCTAGAAATGCAAAAATGTTGTCAAAATATGCTAGGGAGGACAAAGATGCCCTTACTAAACCCACTGCTATTTTTTGGGGGAAATGCGAAATCTTCAGATGTTGAAACATAATCTGAAAGAATCTTTGAAAAATACCTCCAGGAGGACTAAGACACCCTTACTGTTGACTTAGTCTCGATCTAAATTTCTGAAATCTTTGAATGTGATCCTGAGGCCCAATGTTTACACTTCCTTCTTCTTAGATCTCGGGTCCTGAAATTTCCAGATCTGGCCTGTAGGTGAGTTTCCATGAAGATGACAACTTTGCAAATTTGCACTTCAAATGATCTTTAAGTATTCAACCTAAAGTTGTAAACACAATCATGCAAGAGAAGAAAAACTTGTTGATTTGTTAATAAATGGGGGATTTCCTTGGTCAAACCCCTTGTTGGTAATTAAACCTTGGAATGAAATGGAATAATGAAGGGAAATGATGAATGAAAAGAGTGTTATGTTGCAACTTGAACCAAACACTTGTTATGAAATCTGAAAACTTATGTGAAATGGCTAGCTTGAATGTAGATCTTGACTTGAATGAATGCTTGATAGATCTTGACTTGAATTTCTTACTTGAATCAAAACCCTACATCATAAATGTTAGATCAAAAACACACATGATGCAAGAATATCTTTGGCATGATGCTTGAATCTTGATGATGGCTCCAAATGCTTGATGAATTTCTCTTAAATGCTCTCTTGATCACAAACTTGATATAATGCATGACTACTCAAGTTGCTAGGATGAAAATGAATGAAAGGAACCTTTTATTTATAATTATTCATGCTTAATATCCCGAGATTACACCACAACAAGCCAACATATGAATTCATTAATTAAAGGAGGCTAAATCCCACCAAGATTTGAAATTAAATCCCAAAAATAACTTGAGGACTAAAACGCTCTAGGTGGCGTCTTAGTCCCAAGGCTTGAAACTCGGGGCACAGACTCCAAAAAGGGGCCCATTCAAGGTGCATTTGAAATCAGGGTCCCAAGACCTTTGGAGGACAAAGACACCATAGGTGGTGTCTTAGTCCTAGTCCAAAAATTAGGGACACAGCCAAAATCATTAAATTATCATTTACCCTTTGATGCTTGTTAGGATTAGTCATAAAAAGATATATTTTATTAGGCTTGTGGATGCAAAATAGGACCAATTAAGACATAAATAAGGATAAACAAAGCAAGGCGAACCCAAAAAAGTGTGAAAATGCAAGGGTATACATTTTCCTACACTATAAATATAAATTAAATTAATTAACATAAATCAATGAACTCATAATTATGATCAAAGATTTAAATAAAATATGAAATTATTAAATCCAATTTAACATTTTCAAAGACCACATTTATTCATCATTAAATCTTCAATAATTAAATCTATAAAATTTTAGATATCTAGACCTTAAAATCATGGTGGAAAATTAATTTTCACCACTTACAAGATTTTATTTTATTCTTATTATATATATATATATATATATATTTATTTATTTATTTTATAAATAAGAATCTAATTTAAAAATAATAATTAAATTATGTCCCCTACCCGACAAACTTTAGATCAAATTAACTTAGTCTAGTTTATTTCTACTTTGTAAAAAGTACACATCAAATAAAACTTAAAAAGGAAAATTTAATTTTATAAAAATAAGTGACTTTCACATCACATTTTATTGATTCTAACTTAATCTCTATAATTAGTAAATTTAAATCTACCCTAATGATGGGCATGGGTTATAAAACCATTTCTCTTCCCTTTTTTTCATTTGTTTTTGCAAGAGAGGAGATTTACAGGGAGGAAATAGTAGGTGGAAGATTTTTTGTTTTGTTTTATATTTATTTCACAAGTTAATTTTATTCATTTTTGTTGGTTTTGTTTTTTTTTTGGATTATTGGTTACATGTATGAGAATTTCTTCCATTTTATCTTGAGTTTTCTAACTATAGAAATTTGTATAAGAAAATATGTTTGTAGGGTTTATTTAGAGATATTTTTTTCTCATGTATTCTCATATCTAAAACCCTCTCATTATTTCCAAATCTAGGAGAAACTTAAAACCAAGGACATCACATTGATTTGTTTAAATCTTGTACTCTCTTTAAATATCATAATAAAATTATATTTACAACCCATTATATAAAAAAATTAAATATAATATAATTTTGTCAATTATTATAAAGTGAAATATCCATGGATTATTTTGTTCTAGGTATAAATCAATATTTTTTACATTTTGAAAATAGAAATATAAATTTGGAAAGAACTAGTCAATATTATTTTTATTTATTTGTCCTTATAGCTATGTTTGATAGGTTGTGATAGGTGATCTCACTCCAATAGAGGCATGTGGATAAATTAGTTGGTTTATGAAAAAATTATAAACAATTTTATTTATTAAATACTCTTTTTTATATGAATAAGTGCCTTTACTATTAATTAAAGATTAATATTACACATATCCACAAACAAAGGTGGGTGGTAAGAAGGAACACCCCAAGAGTCACATGGACCTACCCTAAAAACAGAAAAAATTAAAAAATTAAAAAAAATTAAAATAAAATTAAAAAAAAATAAAAAAAAAATCACTAAGCGGGAAGAGTAGTGCCACTAGTGGGAGGAGAGTCCTTGTCATCTGACTTACCCCATACATCAATAGGGTCAAGATTGATGTCAGGAGGAGACCAACCATCATCATCCTTATCTTTATCTTCTTGCCAAGTGGGAGAAACTGTCAGATCCAAACACAAGAGCCACTTAGAGGAATCAGCAGGCGGCCAACCAGGAGCTTCACCAAAGAGCCATCTAGCACCACCACCAAAAGCACCACTCTCTTTTTATGTTGTATGTTTTTTATTATTTCTTTTGTATAATAAAAAATAAAAAAATATGAAGGTAAGGGTGTGTGGTTGTCATAGCTACCCCTTCCAAATGGGGAAGGAGGTAGTAACCCCCCACTCCCCTCTAAGAGGGGTTTGTGCACCCCTTGTAGAGGAGGCTAATGCCTATAATTTTAAAAAAATATATCTTTTGTAATGTGCTAAAACAAAGTATACACAACATGATAAAAAATGAGATTTATATATAATTATCAAGTTTATCTATTAAATTTGGTCTACATTCAAATGACACTTTTTTTATGTAAATTAAAATAAATAAATAGTATATATAAGAATACTCTCTTTTTTCTTTAAACACAATCTAATTTTCTCATATGAATACAATTCTAAGATTCAAACCAAATAAGTAAAGAATATTTTAATATCTTAAACTAAAAATAATAACTATATACCTATTTTTATAATCAAACAACTGTATAATTGGTTTAGTGCAAAATCAGTTAGGAAGAAAATTAACACAATTAGGGTTAGAATATTTATCAAGTACCCACAAAGAAAAGATTGATTAAACCCACTACTCAATGAATTTGAATGCACTTAGTTTTGGAAAAGATCAAGAAAAATAGAAACAAAGATTGAAAACAAGATCAAAACTAAAGCAAACCTAACATTCCATTGTGAAAATTTTGGTTTATTTGATGTTGGATTTCTCAAACCTTGGAACCTGATTGTTGTAAGATCTTGAATTGATGATGTGACCTAATATATGCTCAAAATTGCTACAAAAATGAATGCTCAATATTGATGAATGCTCATGAATTCTTCTAGGTGATTTTAAGGTGAATTGAATGACGAAAATGGCTTATTTTATAGGTTTTCAATTTTTTGATCAATGGTGGAGATTGAAAGTTAAGATCAATGGTGATGATTAAATCAAAAAAATCAATGGTAGAGATTGAATGAGAGCTTAAGTTAACTGGAAATATCTCCTTATTTTAAGAAAATTGGTTTGAGATATTTTGAAAAGAGAATATTCCATTTTTTTAAAATAGAATATTCCTTTGAGAGGGAAATTAGGAAATTAAATAATTAAAAAGTTATTTAATTATGAGAGGAAGAGAATATTCATTTTTGAAAAGAGAATATTCCATGTGCAAGTGGGAGGGAAAAATTAGTTAATTAAATAATTAAAAAATATATTCAATTATGTGAGATAGAAGAAAAATAGATTTTTCAAATTAAATAATTAAGAAAATTAGTTAATTAGGTGGGATAGAGGAAAATTAGTAAAAATGATTAATTAATTAATTAATTCGAAAATTATTTAATTAATAGAGGGAAAATGAAGAAAATGATGAAAATTTTAAAAAGTGATGAAAATATGAAGTTAATGATGAAAATGATGTGACAATGATGCAAATGATAAGAAATGATGAAAAAAGCAAAAAAGTGATGAAAATGATGAGGAAGTGATGTGTGAAACATTCAGATATTTTAGATGTTTAGATTTTTCCCCTCTTTGAGATAACGTACTTGTTACGTTGTTTCAAAGACATGTTGCTTTGGGAAAAAAATTTGAAAATTTTCAAAATGCCCCACTATGCCCCAACGAACAAAGGAATGATAGGAGGATGCTAGGCTACCCCCTCAAGAGGTTAGATAGAAAAATTATTTTTTGATTCGAGCTCGCGGTAGGATAACACAATTGGTTCAATGAAGAAGAGAAGGAAAAAATAGGTCCTAGGAGGTCTAGAAATTGATTAAAAGGGATGGAAAAGATGGAAAATGAGATGAAAGTAGGATGGAGGGATCAAATCTAGGGTTCTAGGGGCTATATATAAGCATTTGGGTTCATTTCTATTTCATTTACACCCATTGAGTTTAGATATTTGAGAGCTTTAATCCTTCTTCCCCTTTTGAGAGTTGATCGTGATGGCTCACCCTATTCATTCCCCACATTGCACAAATACAGTCTGATAATCCAACGGCCCACAAGAGCATACCCCCCGATACGTACTTGACCCTTGTACATTTGCATGTAGTTATAAGTAGGTTAAATGATAGACAAAGGTAGGATAACAAATGCATCAAGTTAGACTCAACACTTTTGAAACTTGATGTGACACAACTAAACACTGATGTGACACTTTTGCAAGAAGTGTGATGCTTTTACATAAGTGAGTGTCTTAGAAAAATCAGCTCAATTTTGATTATTGTACTACAATACATTTGTGAAATTGCTCACTTTTGAAAAGGTAAAGCAATGCTTTTGTAAAGTGTCTACTTTTGACTATGACAAAGCGACACTTTTAAAAAAATATTTCTTTTGATTTAGGGCTTACCAAATGATTCTTTTATCCAAATTTTTGATGAATTGACATTGTGGGTGCTATGCTTGCAGGCGGTAATCAATCCTATTCTTTCATGGGAGTGATGACCTCGGGTACTAGATCAGATCACTCATTTCATTGAGATAGAGGTAGAGTTTGTAGAGCTATCAACTTGTACTACATTTCTTATATGCCAGATATCCAAGCTCAAAGAGCTTTCATGACTGCTCTAGTGGAGAGGTGGCATTCTAAAACCTCATTCTTCATTCTACCTGTAAGAGAGGCTACCATCACTCTAGAGGATGTATGGTGCATCTTGTGAGTTCCTATTCCTAGAGCAAGTGTCATCTACGTTCGAGATCACAGTTTGGAGGCACTTGAGAGAGTGTTGGGTGACAATGATCAGGATGTTGATGATGGACATATCAGTCTATGATGGTATATTGGATCCATTGATGACTCAATCATAGTTATCGTAGGCCTCATATGTGGGCATATCATGCCTAATAGGAGATCGAGGGGCTTCTCAATCGATTGGGGTAGAGCCCTAGAGTATATTATGGAGGAGACTTGTGTGTATGCATGGGTACCATGCATTCTAGTGCATCTTTACCATGACATGTGTGCATGCTGAAAATTGAAAAACTAATTGAAACTATAAATCCAAATCAATTTTTCAACATAACATCAATGTAGCATTTCTAAATGAACACACATGTAAAACTAAACTAAACCGTGAAAACTAAAAACATGAGCACTCAAAACAAATCAAACTCCATTGTTATCCTTTCCACTCTATCTTGTCTTTGCTCTCGGATTTTTGCAACAAAAGAACAAGAAGCTATGTAGAATCGGATGTGATCAGAATGAGATTGGAGTTTTGAAATTGAGAAAATGTGTATCCCAAAAAGTGAGAAGGAGGAGGTTTTTATAGATGAATGCATAATGTTAAAATGAGAAATGAGAAATGAGTGGACTGATTTATGCCATAATTTGTGTTTGGAAGCTCAAAATGTGCAATTTTGAGCTAATTCCATGGAAATCATTTATGAGTTTAATATGCAATTTTGAACTAATTTCATGAAAGTTGATTTATGAATTTTAAATTATTTAATGAAATATATGAATGCATTTTAATGATTAATGCAAATGGATAATCGTGCAAATGGTCAAAGTGAAATGATTTATGCAAATGGATGAATTAATGATTTATGAAATGGTTAAATGATTTATGAATATGTTGATGATTAATGAAACGATAAATATTTATGAAATGGGATAATGAAATATACAAATGCATAAATAATGGATAAATGACTAAATGATTATGTAAATGGATTATGGTTATGAATAAATGCTTATAAATGCTTATAATATTTTAATGGTTTTATGGAGATATCATTATGTAGATGATCAATTAAAATATGCAATGTATAAAAATGATTAAGAAGACATTTTTATGTGTCTACATTTTTCCCCTCTTTGAAACAATGCAGCCTGTCGTGTTGTTTCAAAGAAAAAAATATTGATTAACTAATACATGCCCCAAGGATATCCTGGTAAGGATGATGATATAGATGATATTCCCCCTCAAGAGATTGATCGAACAAGTTGTGATAAGATTAATCTCTCGATAGATCACGAGGAGAAGATTTTATAATTGATATTGTGTGAGTGATTATGCGGAGATGCACATTTGATGAAAATGCACAGTTGATGGGCGTAACTAAACAATTGATGTAAATGATCATTATAGCCAAGTTGATAAGCTGATTAAACTGATTGAGATTGATGCTAGTGCAAAACAATGATTGAGTGATCAAGGAGTAGATTGATTGATTTGATATTAAAAGACAACTATCAGTTAGATAAACCGATTGATCATTCTTTGAAATAAGGAGCATGAAGAAAATGAAATAATGAAGGAAACAGATGATAGAAGAAATGATGGATGAAAAGAGAAATGAAGACATGGAGGTGATGAAGCTTCTTGTGCTATAAAAGGTGCTTTATCATCATAGAGCTTATTGTGTCACAAATTAGTATAAGCGTCTAGATAACATGAATGTCTAGACAACCTGAATATTGTTTGCATTTTTATTTAGCAGTGAAGTATAAGCATCTAGGTATAAGGACCTTAGATGAGCTGAATACTTATTGCATGGAAGACACTATTAGGAAAGGAATGCTCTCGTCCACAGTAGACTCATAGGTCCTCGATGGTTTTGGATAACCATGTCTTAAGATGAGTCATCCTATGAATAAGAAACAATCCATAGACAACAAACAAGTGAACATGCCCCATCCTCGCCTCTCTAGTCCAAGACATCCTCGAAAAGCTAAAATACATGCCACCAAAGATAAAAATCATAAAATAATCAAAGATCAACAAACAAACATGCATTATGCTTTAGTGTAGAACTGATTCTTGTTATAGTTTATGTGTTCGGTTGGATTTGAAAGATGGAAATTGATAGATATTTTGTTATGTTTACTTGATTGTCAACCGTGGCGCATTTGATTTT
>VDFB02041232.1:0-31049 GCA_007258455.2 Sequoia sempervirens
ATCTCTTCTTCATTTCACTCCTTCAACAATCATTTCAACTCTTCCTCCATTTTCTAGCTTCACTCTAGCTCTCTTTGAGCCCTCTTTGGGCTCTCCAAACACTTTACACTCCATAGCAGCAACATCACACTCCACCACTTCAGTAGAGCAAGTGTGGAACAAAACACCATTGCAGCAGAGGCTTGAGTTCCTGTCATTTTCTCCCCCATGTAGCCTTGAGCAATCTTGGTGGAGGTGGTAAACTTTCACTCCTCTCCTCTATTACTTGGTTGAGTAGCATAACATTGTTTTGTAGTGCTTTAGTGCTATTTACTTCATTTCTACTTCTCTATCTATCTAGATGTCCATGGAGATGGGAACACAAAAACAAGGTCTGACTAAGGCAGGCCCCTATACGGCCCCAAAATTATCTCCCTCTTGTGTGCAGGTATCGAAGACACCCATGAGCTGGAAGTGTCATCACTCGCACAGTCGTAAGTATTTCCTTTCTTCCCCTTATCTCTATCATTTACTCTTTACTTAATCTTAGTCCTACCACTTTATCACATTCTATCCTTTTCTTACATTCTACCAGTTCTTAGTAATCACTTCGCTAGCAGTCATTTAGGAATTTTTTGTGATAAACTCGGTCTCTAGTTTGTACAAGACGCTAGCGTGCCTCTGAGACACCAGCGCGCGCCACATTGTCATTCACTTTCTGCACTGACATCCTTTGGCCAAGAGCTTAATAGTTTGTCCAGAGAATCTCTGTGACCTGCTCCTTCGAATTCTAAAACTCTCACCATTGTTCCATTGAGGTGGTATAGGTCAATTCGCCCCGTGAGGATTTCTGAGTGAAGAGAACTCGTGAGTAGTGAATCCCCCTGTATTACATTTTTGGTGAACCCGATGTGAAGAACATTCAAAAAAATTGTAATGGATTTAATATCTTCTTTTATTAGTTATGTATCTAGTTTTGTTCAAAATGTTAATGATATTCCATTTCATGCATGTGATGGTGACTTGGCTTTGCCTATGTCACTTGATATCTTTGATCCTTCTCATGAATGTCCTCTTACTTTGGAGGATATTTTGTTGCAAGAAGATGAAATCATTAATACCTTTCTTAATGATACCCTACCTTCTATTCATTCCAATGCACCCTCCCCTAGAGATGATGCATTAGTGAATGATGAACCTCCTTCCACATTTGATTCTCCCTAGATTGATGTTGAGAATGTTCCTTCAAATAACTATTCCACATTTGATCCTGTTTGGATTGATGTTGAGAATATGCATTCAAGTAATTGTTCTACTAGTTGTAATGAGTTTGTAAATGTAGTCTATATCTCTATTGACCCTCAAAGGCCTCATAGACTGATCATTCACGTGACTCCAGCTATTCCTTCTCCTAAAAGGATTTGTTCTATTGATGGTGTTCCATTTGATGGTGGTTCTCATGATCTTTCTAAGGCTCCCTCTTATAGAGCGGTAGCCCATACTTATGAGAATAGAACTAATAAACAACCAAGCCCTCCTCAAGCACCTAGTGGTAACAGTCTTGTCGAGAAAACTCGTGTTACTCCAGATAAGATCTCAGTGTGGGACTTGCTTCCTTCTGTTCTGGTTTATCAAGATATGCTTTAGGAAGCCTTGCAAAAGATCATCTTTCCTTCTTCTGCTAGGCCGGCGGATGCTAATGCATTGATAGCATATATTTGTGTGGATTCGTTGAGTATTACGTTCTATTCACAAGAGCTCCTGCCTCTCGAAGTACAGAAGCAAGTAGATCCTCTACTGATTATAGTTAATATTAATAAGATTGGCATTAGACATACTCTCATTGACACTGGTGCCATGCTCAATGTATGTAGTATTGATCTATTGCCTAAGATTAATGTTGAATCATCTTCTATTGATACTTCTTTTATTATCATTCATGGGTTCAATAATGTTGCATGACAAGCTCTAGGTATGATAATGTTACCTTTGTAGCTTGGACCCATTACTGTACCTACCCTTTTATATGTTATTTCAAAAAATTTACCATGTAACCTTCTTCTTGGTAGACCGTGGATTCATGCTATAGGTGTAGTTCCATCTACCTTGCATAAATGTATTAAGTTCATTGCTAAAAATTGAGTGGTCACATTCAAGGCTGACCCTGGTGCTATGCACTTATGTGAAATGGAAGCTGTTGGTCAAGCTTCAGTCGTGCCTACTCTTATTCCTTCAATGTCTTCCAGTGTGTCGATGTTTACTCCAGCAGTACCTACTACCAAGGACACTCTTGAGGTAAACATCCCTAAAGAAGGTCCTTCTGAAGCAAGGAGTCCTAATTGTGCTCCTTCTACCTCTTCTCAAAGGAATGCATGTCTTGGTGGTGATTGGGGTCCTTTAGACTCTATAGAATCCTTCGTTGGAGAATATAAGGTCGAATTGATCCACTTAGACCTTCTGACAACATCATCCACACCTGCTATCAAAGATTATTATTCTTTTGTATCGCAGGGTAGTGTGAGCAATAATTGTAATGTCCTTAGTGTTGATCCTCCTTCTGAGGAAGAGGATTATGCTTCTACTAAAGAGGATAGTGTTGATAGTCCTGTTGAATAGGATGATGGTAATCCCATAGAAGAGTGTGATCCCCATTGTTGGGACAATGCTCTTTATGAGGATCCTCCTTTTCAAGATCTGCAAACATGTTATGGCCTCGACTTTAAGCTTGTTGCTAAATATGGCTATGAGTGTAAAGGTTGTGGGAATAACAAACAAGGCATTCAGGTCCCTATAGAATTTAAAACCCATAAGCATAATTGGGACTTGGTTGGTTGAATGAACGATCTAAACAGAAGCCATGGCTGAGTGACATGAATTCTTCTCAACCTCATCCTGTTGAGAAGATTCTTCCCCCATTGTCTTCTATCTTCGTTCCTTCTTCTTGTGAGAAGTCAAACCTATCTCTACAAGAGAAAGGGTTGCTTCCTACTCCCCATCCTTTATCTGAGCAAGAGTGTATTTTGTTGAGGCTTCTCAAAGCCCTCTTAATCACACTTCCTTCTCCTACACGTAATAAACTTCATAAACATGATGAAGGGGGATATCCTTTCTATGCATACCATCGAGTGCTTGGTCATTCCACTAGTGAATGTAAAGCCTTGAAAGAGAAAATACAACTTCATGATTTAGGTGGCATTGAAATCCTATTTGATTGATGCACCTATCCTTTCTTTGCTTGACAAGTGATATCGAGGTTTACGCCTATCCTGTTCTAAGTATTTTGCATGGTTCTCCTCCCCTGTATGTTGGGGGCAGTGATAACTTGTTCTAGAGATGTGTGTCCTTCTTAAGGGCCCCTCTCTTTGCTATATCTTCCAAATGAAGCATCCCTTGAGTGGACCCCCTCTCCTTTTGAAGGGTTCCTGAGGGACCTCTTTGAAAGATTTTCTCTCAAACAAATTTATTGATGTCTAGCTTGGGGGTAGCCTGACTAGACCTCGCTTTTCGAACAGCGCATCCCTTGAGTGGACCCCTCTTTTTCATGCTAGATTCCCAAGGGAACCCTTTGAAATTCTTATGGTCTGTGTGACTAGCCACTTTTAGACATGCGCTATCTGCAGGTAGACATGTCACCGCTTTAGACACACTCTATCTGCAGGTAGACGTGTTGCCAGTTTAGACACGTTTTATCTACGGGTAGATCCGCTTTTCAACTTTGTAGAGTCCACTTCTTGGGGCTTCCTTCATGTGAGAGTTCTTGAAGGACACCTTCCTTGTAGTCCTGCGGGTTTGTAAGGCACTTTCTCGGCCTCTTCTATGTGAGATATCTTGGGGGATGCCTCCTTGCAGGTCTGTGAGCTTGTAAGGAACTTTTTGGTGATATGGGTTTCCTCCTTGAGTGGGGTTTTCTTTTATCACCTTCTTTTGTGGTGCGGGTTCTACTCCTGAGTGGGTTTTTCTTTCACCATGCACTTTTTGGTGATACAAGTTTCCTCCTTGAGTGAGGTTTTCTTTTATCACCTTCTTTTGTGGTGTGGGTTCTACTCCTAAGTGGGTTTTTCTTTCACCACGTGCTTTTCAATGATACGGGTTTCCTCCTTAAGCGAGGTTTTCTTTTATCACCTTCTTTGTGGTGCGGGTTCTACTCCTGAGCGGGTTGTTCTTTCACCACACAATTTATCTCTCTCTTATCTCTTGTATATACCGAATCGAAGATCTACACCTTCTTCATCCTAAGTTCTTGTCTAATGTATTATATGCTTCCTCAACGGTTCAGTTATACATTTCTAACCTTAATCTTTCTTAATCTACTTTACTGAGCACTCATTAGTATTCATGCTCGCTAAAGTGGGGGAAAAATGTATAAGAGAAGATTTGCACCCTATGTGCAATTCCCCTTTTTTCCTTTGTCCACCTTAGAAAACCAAGTTTAGAGGCTTAATTTCACCTAAGCCCTCTGCTTGCATCACACTTGGTGCCTATTTTGAGCGTTGATGGAGGCATTTTTGTCAGAGACGCACATGTTGTGCACAAAGGTCTGCATGGCGTGCTTACGTCCCTGATATATTCCCGTGTTTAGAGCCTACAAAGGCATTACACTTCCCATTGGGGGTCGATTTGTAACACCCTCCTTGGCCGACCAACCTGAATATGGTCATTTCTCTTCATCTCTTCTTTATATTCACTCCTTCAACAAGCATTTCAACTCTTCCTCCATTTTCTAGCTTCACTCTAGCTCTCTTTGAGCTCTCCAAACACTTTACACTCCATAGCAGTAACATCACACTCCACCACTTCAGTAGAGAAAGTGTGGAACAAAACACCATTACAATAGAGGCTTGAGTTCCTCTCATTTTCTCCCCCATGCAGCCTTGAGCAATCTTGGTGGAGGTGGTAAGCTTTCACTCCTCTCCTCTATTACTTGGTTGAGTAGCATAACACTGTTTTGTAGTGCTTTAGTGCTATTTACTTCATTTCTACTTCTCTATCTATTTGGTTGTCTGTGGAGGTGGGAACACCAAAATGGGGTCTAACTAAGGCAGGCCCCTATATAGCCCTAATATTCTCTCCCTCTTATGTGCAGGTATCGAAGACTCCCATGAGCTGGAAGCTTCATCACTCGCATGGTCGTAAGTATTTCCTTTCTTCCCCTTATCTCTATCATTTACTCTTTACTTAATCTCATTCCTACCACTTTATCACATTCTGTCATTTTCTTACATTCTGCTAGTTCTTAGTAATCCCTTCGCTAGCAGTCATTTAGGATTTTTCTATGATAAAATCAATCTCTGGTCTGTACAAGATGCTAGCATGCCTCTGAGACGCCAACGCGTTGCACTGTCATCTGCTTTCTGCATTGACATCCTTTGGTCGAGAGCTTGATAGTATGTCCAGAGAATCTCTGTGACCTGCTCCTTCGGATTCTAGAACTCTCACCACTATTCCATTGAGGTGGTATAGGGAAGTTTTCCTTGTGAGGATCTCTGAGTGAAGAGAACTTGTGAGTAGTGAATCCCCCTGTATTACATAAATCCATGCTCAAATCTTCCCAAGGTCTCTCTGGTACTGTCAAAGGTTCTTACAATCTAGTATTTTGACTACTCCCTTTTGTAACTTGACAAACTCTACAACTTTGAACATGCTTCCTTACATCTTTATATATCTGTGGCCAAAAATAATGTTCACTTACCAAAGCTACTATCTTATCCACTCCAAAATGTCCTACTAATCCTCCACTATGCTTTTCCTTGATCAAATTCTCCGTCATTGAACTCTTTGGTATATACAACTAATTTCTTTTGAATAATATACCTTCTTGAATAAAAAAATCCAACCACTAGCTCCGATCTGTCACTATTGGTTCTTTGCATGCTCTCCATGTTTCCAAAAAATCTACATCATCCTCATACATATGTTTCAACTCTTGAAATCCCAATACTTGCACTCTCATCACTATTAACAAATTCCTTCTTTTGCTCAATGCATCTGCAAATTTGTTTATATTTCCACTCCTATGCTTCAACATGAATCTATAAATTTGTAAGAACTCAACCCATCTCATATGTCTTTGATTCAACTTTCCTTCACTGTTCCAATAATACAAAGCTTGATGATCTGTATACAATAAAAACTCCTTAGGCAATAAATAATGTCTCCACTTATTCAAGGCTTGAATTATGGCATAGAATTCCTTATCATAAAATGAGTATCTTCTTTTGGCATCATTAAACTTCTCATTAAAATAAGCTACAAGTTTTCCTTCTTGACTCAAAACTGCTCCAATTCATTTCCGCTCACATCACAATCAACTTGAAATACTTTGTCAAAATCTGGTAATGCTAACATTGGTTGTTCTATCACCTTTTGCTTCAATAATTCAAAACTATTTTGTCCTCCAGATGTCCACTTAAAATCTTTCTTATCTCCTCTCATTTTATTTATCATGGGGTTACAAACACTATTGAAACTCCTGATGAACTTCTGATAGAAACTAGCTAATCCATGAAATAATCTAACTTCTCTAATGTTTATCAGTGTAGGCCAATCTAAAATTGCTTTCACTTTCTCTGGGTCGATCTTCAATCCTTTAGTAGAAATAAAAATACAATGTACACCAACTCTGTCTCCATGAAACTACACTTATTGACATTAATCAATAATTTCTCTTCCCTCAACCTCTACAATACTTTCCAGATGTGCCACAAATTCTCTTCCCTAGTCTTATTGAAAAATTAGAATATCATGCAAGTAAACAATAACAAACTTACCCAAGAATTTATTCAATACCTCATTCATCAATCTCATGAAAGTGCTTGGTGCATTGGTCAATCCAAAATGCATTACTAACCACTCATATAGACCTTCATTAGTTTTAAATGCATTTTTCCAGTCATCTCCTTCTCTGATCTTGATCTGATGATATCCACTCTTGAGATCAATCTTTGTGAAATACTTTGCTCCACTCAAACAATCCATAATGTCACCCATCCTTGGTAATGTAAATATATACTTGATAGTGATCTTATTGATTTCTCTTGAATTTATACTTATTCTCCACTTTCCATATTTCTTTGGTGCAAGTACAACAGGTACCGCACATGGGCTCAAACTTTCTTTGATCAATCCTTTCCTCAACAATTCTTGTATTTGTTGGTTCAATTTTGCATTCTCTACTGGTGTAATTTTATTTGTTACTTTGTTAGGTAAACTCACTCTTGGTATAATATCTATATGATGATCGATACTCTAGATAGGGGGTAAACTGTCTGGTACATTCTGTGACATGATATCTTCATACTCTGTCAACAATTTTGTAACTTATTTTTGTGGTAGATCCTCGTTCTTTTCTATCTCTGAACTACTTTTTTTCTTTGGAATCAATGCAAAAAACATGTTCTTATGCCTCAATCCATCAAGAAAATTCCTTCCATCCACAAAACATAGTTTGGTAGTGCCACAAAATTCAGTCTTCTCCTTTTCTTCCTCCAAAGGTATCAACTTGATTCTCTTTTCGTTTGATGTCACAATATAAGTATTCCTTCTTCCATCATGAGTTGATTTCTTATCATATTTCTATTGTCTTCCTAATAGTAAATGACATGCATCTATAGGCATAATATCACACAATACTTCATCCCTATATGACCCAATATGAAATTTCACATAACATTGTTCATTCACCAATATCTTATGATCATCTTGAATCCATGTTGTCCTATAGGGGTTTGGATGTTTCAATATTTTCAAATTCAACTTGGTTACCATCTCCTTTGAAACTAGATTATCAGTGCTACCACTATCAATGATAACTTTACATACGTTTCCTCAAGACTTACATCTAGTTCTAAATAGACTTTTCCTTTGTGGTGGTTCTTCAATCACTTCCTCATGCATGAAATCTCTCCTCATTACCAATGATTCACTTTTCTCTACTTTTCTACATGAATTAGGGGATCCAACACATTCTTCCTCCACATAAGCTATTCTTCTGACATGTTCAGGTTTCCTTCCAGTACTTCCTTGATGACACTCAACTGCTCTATGTCCTTTTCCTCCCCCCTAAAATAGGTTCCTCTGAATGGTCTTCTCTTAGATCTTCCTTCATCTCTCTAGTATCCATCATTGTGGTAAGAATTATAACCTCCTCTATTATTGTGGGAGAAAATTCTATCTTCTCTTCCTCTGTGATATGGTTTAGCATCCTTTTCTTTAGTCCAGTAGGGTTTTGAATCTTTGTTATGTTCTTTTGTGCAGTTTCAGCACACATGCCCCGCTAAAAGTAGGGACCCTCTTTTTTTTTGTTTTTTTGCTTTGATTTCATGTTTGCTTTTTGTAGGGTCTCAACTTCATCCCCTTAAGGGATAATTCCTTCATTTTTGGTTCTGATTTACCCATGTGCCTAATGATGAACTTTCATTTGAGATGCTCCCTTGCAACTTGAAGTCATGGTCTAACCCTTGAGAATTCATTCCGGATCAAAATTGTGAAAATCTAGCAAAATTGGCTAAGTATGGAGGATTTTCAAAAAATTCGAGCAAGCTCAGATTATCCAAACCTTAATCTGGTCGAATAATCTGAGGTACCTTGGATTATCTGAAATCCCTCCTTGGGTCACATTTCTGAAGTTTTCAAATGTCTTGTTATGCATTAATGAGGGGTCATTTATTGCACTAAATTGGTATTATATTTCAGTTGGCCCTCCATTTTTCTCATTTGCATTTGATTGAAGTAGAACATAGCCAAGTATTCTTCATAGTGCATTGGAGTTTGACTATGTTGGGAGATTTCTTGCTTAGATTGTGATCACCATCGGATTTCATTGCTTTCTCATCAATTTGTCTGGTGTGTTCTCTCAGGTATTTCGCGTGTTTGAAGGTATGTTTTAATCATTTCCATCTGTGGCATTGCTTTCATTATTCTTCCCTTTGATTGAATTCTTCCTTGATCTAGGGGGCACTAAGATTTCATATTTTATCAAGTTTTTAGGGATTGTCATTGTGTAATGAGCTTGCTAGAGCTTGCTAGGGCGCATTTGATTGAGCATATTAGGGTTTCCCGTATGAGTGATTTTCCTTGGAAGATGCATATTAGGGTTTACCCTCAAAATTGGAGTATAGGATCAATGGAGATTGAGTCTTCTTGCGATATTTAGGTTAGCTCAAACCCTAGATGGAAGATTCCTCTCCTGTGAGTCTTGAACATGAACATTTAGATCCAAATCATTAAGACATTGCATACAATTGCTTGAAGGTCAGCATGAAAATTGTTTGAATGATCAATTTTTTGGGAAGTTAGTGAAATTTCATGGTTTTAACTCAAAATATTTCAACACTTTGTGATTTTTCATCTCCTCGCAAGATCTCAGAGAATCCGAGATAGCTCGGATTAGCCAAGCCTTAATCCGCTCAGATAATTTGAGGTTTCCTGAATTAGCCAAAAGTCTCATATCTTGACATGATGAACTTAATGAACCTTGGTTTTGATCTTCATTTGGAAATTTCTAGCTACCTAGGATTTTCCAAACTTTCAAAAAATTTGAGGCATGCTGGAATCTCCAATTTTCTTCAAGTTTCACGCTTAATGCTCACATTTGAAGTTCATGTTGATTTTGATGAATGAGTGAAATTGTACATTGATAATTTAATGCTTGATATCTCATGGATTTCAATCAATAAGTTAGAAGTGATCTATTTACCATCAAGTAGCTGAATTTGGTAAATCCTAGCTCCCCTGGATTATCAAAACCCTAATCTAGTCAGAAAATATGAGCAGGCTCAGATTTTCTGAGTTTCTTTGTTTTGACCTCAAATTCAATCTAAGGTTTAATGTATAATCATGTTGATCACTTTTGATGTTTTTATGTGCTTCAATGATAAAAATGGTCACGTCAAGAGTGATAACTTGGTCAAGTTTCATGAAGTTTGCTTTGAATTGATTTGCATGAACTATTACAATATGTTATGTTGGTGCTTTCTTTCTGGTGATTATGGTCTTGTGTTAACAAATCCAAGCAGAGGAAAGTCCGGAAAAGACAACCAAGACCAAGGCTACTCTAGCAGAAGAGGAAGTTAGAAAGAGGCAAGAAAGAATGAAGTATGATTTTAAGGGAATTTGGCCTGAGACAAAAATTGCTTCTGCATGGTCAAGGATTACAGACACCAACATGGCCCATATTGACTATGATTACTTCCACCAGAGGATGTTTGGAAAGGCACCAATCGATTTGGCTCAGAAAATCACCCACAAAGGACTAGCACAAGCAACAAGATTCCCACCTACACAACTATGTCTAGAGCTAGTTTTGGAGTGTGCAAAGCATTATGATTCTAGGAAAAGGATCATCGTTGGGCCTCAAGGGAGAGTGATGGAAAATTTGACAGAGGAATCAATTGCAGAGGTCTTCAACATTGCCTCCCATCACAAGCTGATTGAAGAGATAAACATTGGGGAGTTTACTAAATTCTATGAGGAAGATCCTAACAGAGCCCTATAGATAATGAACAATGCTTGGATACTAAATCCAAAGCCCCACTATTCAAAATTTCCCATGCAACTACACCGAAGTGATTTCAAGCTAGAGTACTGTGATATCATAACTCTCTTGGGAAGAGTTATGGGAGTGGAGGAGGCACACATATTCCAACCTTGGATGTTCCATCCCATTACTCAGATTGTAGCCAACAAACACTACCATTGGGAAAGGATCATCAACAAAAATTTAGATGCCCAATTAAGGAGTGTGCAGGAGACAAACAAGTTTACCATGACTTTCATATTTAGTATATATGCTGGCACACAAGAATAAATACAAAGGTCTCAGTTGTATAGGAATTTTGGGGCAGAATAGGATATGGGAGGTATATCCTTGATTGTAGTATAAAATATCTAATTATATGAGGGCTAATGATTCCTTTTTCATGAACATTCCCAAATTGTTGCAAGATTCCCTTCACATGAGGATCTTTGCAGATGCAATGGATTTGATTAAAAACTATGGCCAATGGTTCATTCACTTCCAGAGGTTCACTTACATCCGGGTGCAGGGATCACCAGTTGTTCCTCTTAGATTACCTCAGTATCCCACCATAAAGCTCATCTTGTTAGAGTTGAGGATAGGAGCATTAGAGGCTTTCCCTTCTATTCAGAGTGCCCAACATTTAGAGAAGGAGATGACTCAATTTGAGTTGTACTCCCACACTAATAGAGAAAATTTTGTTCCTTATGGAAAGGTTGTGAAGCAAGCCAATAGGACTTTCAAGCACAAAGACCACATTGGGGATTATTTTTCCAATTGTCAGGATGAGTGGGAATTCATTAGAAGAAGATTCTCCAGACTATCTTTGAGATTAATCAGACTATTCAGAGTTGTGGAAGTGCCATATCAGGTGGAAGCTAATGATGAAAATCTTCTTCAAAACCATGATTATGAACCTTACAGGAACAAGCCATTGCCTCCAATTAATTGGCTTGAGGAGGAAGTAATTGATTTGAATCAAATCACTAAGCATGTTAAGAAATATTCTAGGTTGTGAATTAAGCATCAAGTATTGGAGCTAGAGGCTGAGGGTGTTAAGTTCACCTATGATCTAATGGGATACCTTGAATCTCAGGATGAATAAGTAGTTGAGACCAACAAGGAGAAGAACTCACTGCACCTCATGATGAGGAGGCCCTTCAAGAAACAATTTCCATCAAGAGAAGAACTAGGAGCGAAGTACAAACAAAGAGGGTTCCTCAGGCCAATACCAATGTTGAAGAAGGATAGACCTCAAAACCAGTGAGGAAGAGAAAAATAATTATTGAGAGGCAGAAGGCTACAAAAGCTAGGAAGAATGAGGCTACCACAAATGCTCCCTTTGCTGCAAAGGTGGTAGAATTGGAAAGTTCAGGGGAAAAGTCCCAAGTTTATGTAAGGAGAAATTCTCCCAAACAGAAGGTTGTTCAAAAAGAGGAAGTAAAGATAATAGAGGAGGAGTTGTAAGATGAAGAGGCACCTACGAATGATATGGAGAAGAGAGCAGCTATAGGAAATAATTCTCCTGTTTCTTCTCCACCTTCTTTACATCAAAATATACAAATTTCTGAGGAGGCACTTCCAGAGGAAGGAAATATATCCAACAACCCTGAGCAACTGAATGAGGAAGATGACAACATTTCTACTCTTGATAGTGGAGAACGGAGAATATTTGTGCAAGAAATGAAGCAATCAACTTCAGGAGCTGAAAGCAAGAACATAGAATCAAAGGTTGTGCAAGGTAAAGTGTCAAAGTCTCCTGAGAAGGTAATAGTTGATGAGCCACAAAATAATCCTGAGGAAGAGGATAAAAGAGAAGAGGATGTTGTCAATAGTCCTAATCAGGACAAGGAAGGACAAGAGAATCAACCAAAAGGTGAAAGGGATGTTGAAGAAAATGTGGTCGATAGTCCTTATAGGGAATTGACAACTGAAACATCTATAGCTCTAGACTGGTTGGAAAGGAGGCTTAGCAAAAAGCCAATTATTGTGTAGGAGACCCCAAGTTGGGACAAATTGCTCGAGTAGTGGGCACAACCAAAACAAAGAAAAAGAGCTAAGACAATTTCTAGGATTGACAGGGATGAATTTAATAATAGGGTCATCCATGTTGTTGTCCCTCCATCAAACATGTTCAAAGATGAGGTCAGGTCTTCTGATTATAAGGTACAAACAATCAACCCAGGGCCTGCAACTAAAGAACAAGAAAAGGAAGAATTCTAGGATTCCTCTCAGGAAATTTTGAGAAGATTAGATAAGGAAATAGAGGAAAAGGAGAAATTGTAGAGGCAACTGAATGATGTGTATAAGTACGTGCAACATTTGATGAAGCCCTTACAGACTATGGGTAGTGAAGGAGTTGTTCCTGAAGGATTTTTTCCTAAGGAGACAGTTAATGAAATTGAAATATTGAAGTCTTCTGTGCATTGTACACATAGTTGGCTTATGGATGTGAGCAACAGAGGATATGAGGCAATTGAGAAAATTATGAAGATATATATCAATGCCTCTGATTTTCTTGAGCACACTTCTCAATTTGCTGCAGATTGTAATAAAATTGTTGGGTCAACTACTGATGAACTAAGGAAGATTCTACAAGTGTCAAAGGAAGAAATGCCCAAGTTGAATATCTTCTCCCAAGATGAAAATGGCAAGATAAAAGAATGGGTAGAATTTTGGAATTACAGGAAGGAGCTCCTCACTAAGGCCCTAAAGAAAATAATGAAGGTTAAAGGGAAGATGAAAGAAATATATAATAGTTTTATCACTTTCCTGGAAATAGTCACTGGTAGGAAGAAATTTGGACAAAAGAATATGAATGTTTGTAGATTTTAGGGGTGGTAGCATGAAGTTTATGCTCCATTTGATGGTGCTCCAATTGTTAAAGAAAATCTAGAAGATGCAGCTATTTATATTTCAAAATTAGATAAATATCATGAGTTGCAAATTGAATGGAATAAGGTCATGCCACAATATCTAGAGGAATTTAAAAATCATAAAACTAAGGCGAAGTTTATTCTAGTACCATACCTAGAAGATATGAGAGAAATGTTGGAGAATTCAAAAGAATTATTTAATAAATTAAGAGCCAATTAGGAGGGAGAGAAGGAGAATAATCAACAACTAGTTGCCTAGTTTTATGTGCCAGACATGCAACCCTAGCTAGCTAGATGGATGACTTTGAATTTTGTGCCACCAAGGGAGGATATTTTTGAAATAACCCAAGCCAACCTAGATGAAGCCCCAAGCATTTAATGCAAATTTTAGTTTAGTGGAACTTTATAGGCCAACCTAACTTGGCCGACCTTGTAATGTAAAACCCTAATTTAAGCTGACCTAGTGAAGGAATTTCTATAAATTGAGGATCTTGCCTCATTCGTAAGGATTAGAAAATAGAGAAAACTAAGTGATAGTTGCAAGAGCTAGAGTTAGGAGTTAGTATTTTGAGATCAAGTGTTGTTACACTGAATACTAGAATTGTTGCAACATTGGGTGTTTCAAAATAATTAAAAACATTGTTCTTTGGTGCTCTTTCTTGTGTTGTTTCATCTTGCATGGTTCTTGTTATTCCATCCTTTTTAAGATTTGCTTTGAAATAATTAGATATATGTTAGATTTAGAGTTAGATGTGATGCAACAGTGTTTTTTGATTTAATATTTGAAGTGTTTGAGCAATCCTTGGTCCTTACTTTTAGTAGCTTGCTAATTGTAAGTTGTTGTGTAAAGTTAGCCTGGGCCTTAAATTCATGTGCTAAGTTCAATTGTGGGTATTTATTCATTTCAATTACAAAACAAGGTTGAATTGGGTGAATGCTCCATGATTTGGAAATCTTTAATTCTTTAGAAGATTGCATTGTTATGTGAGATTGTAGATTAAATCTGGGTTAAACATGAATTGGTTTTGAAGGATTGGTCCACTTTGGGTGTTTGTCATTTACATTGTTGGTTTTAGGAGTCATTTTAATCTTAGAATCTCACTAAACCATTATCTTTTGTTATTTCTTTTAAAATATGAATTAGATTTAGAATTTCAAGTATCATTCACTAACTCATTTGACTGCAAAATCCGATGAATTTTTTTGATGAAATATATATAATTTGATGTATTGTCGGGTGCTTGTGAAATTTGAAGTGTAATTTTTAATTTTTTTAAATTTTATCCCCGAAGTTTGTCTAAATTTTGACGAACCTGGGTTTCGTCAAAATTTCAACTAAGTTTCATCAAAATTTTGACAAACATGTTTGTCAAAATTTCGATAAAAATGGAAAATCAGAAGAAAAAAAATGAAATTGTGGCTGACATGAAATTGTGAGTTCACCTATTTATTGCGACAATGTTTTTCTATACTTGCGAATTTTCTCTACTTGCGACAGTTTGTGGAGAACTAAGGACGATTTTCTTGGGAAAAATAAAAAAATTCAAGAAGATATCACCAGGTTGAGGGTAGTCATTGTCTTTTTCCAGAATTCAGTTGTGAAGTCACATTTGTACTTCTAGGTTTGAAAATTTTAAAACATCTCATCAAATTTCATTTTTAAACTTGTGTATTTTGAGAATTTTATTTCTAGATTTTGTTGTGCAAGTTCAATATAATGATTTTAGGAGTCTAACGGTTGGAAATTATAGTAAAATCAGAATTTAATAAGTTCTAGAATTATTATTTTAAAGTATATTTTGGGTTGATCATTAACTTCATACTATCTTCTCTTTTGCAGGGGTGGTTGCATGCCAAAATTTTTTGGTGCAAAATATCAAAATTATTAGATTTTGTTATCTGTCTATGATTAAAAATTATTAGAGTTTGAGTTTGATATCTTTTGAAGATCTAAATATTCAAGCTTGGTAAAGAAAAATCATGTAAGATAATATTAGTCAAAAACAAAATGAACAGACAATTGCTAGAATGTGGGCTAGATTGAAAAAAAAGGGTGATGGGAAATGTTATTGTCCTTGCAATAATTGAAAGGGCTTAAAGACGAGAAAACTTTTAATCACAATAGCTAAGAAACATTGTAGGAAGCATGGTCACATTGAAGGGGGGCATGATTATCGTCCATTGGTAAGTTTTTTATTATATGTCTTTATATTGATTGAATTTGTAAATATTTATATCGTTTTAACATTATATATATATATAAAATCACTTGATCATGATCATGGTTTATTTGTGTCGATCATTATTATAAAGGTTGGGTGCCCTAGCGCACAAGATATGGATTATCACGCCCCAGAGAATGTGGTTTTGCAAGCGGATGAACATGGAGTTGTGAATATCAAAGATGAAGTTAATGATCCTATGGAAGAAGATGATCATGTGCCAAAAAACACAGTTGAAGATGATGGTACAAATACATTGATCCATGACACATTTAGTGGTGCAGCTGATGATGATGATTGACTAGATGACTTTGATGATGTTCATGATTTACCTGTACTTGAGAAGGCATGCAGACCCCTTTATGAAGGCTCCCAAACAACTCTTCTCTTTGTTGTATTGTTGCTAGTGAACTTGAAGGTTATGAATGGTTTATCCAACATAGCAATCTCACAGATGTTAAGGTATGTCATATATGTCATCTTTTTTCATCTAATTTAATTGTTGTTAGTTCATCACTAGTAAATAAAGGATGAAATATGTACCATTAATATTCTTTATATTAACAAATTATTTTTTGTTGTAGATTGATTGGTGAATTTTTGTTACCACCATCAAATGTTTTACTTTGCTCATATCGAGGATTTATCACGGCATTATAGAAAATATTGAGTGAAGTATCAAACCATAGATGCATGTCCCAATGATCATATTATATATCATAAACAACATGAATTTACCTTGAGGAGATACCCATAATGCCATATCGAGTAGATATCGAACCGGATCAAGCTAACAAAGGTGTCCTAAGTTCGCCGTTATATTCCCATTATTCCAAGTATGCAACAATTATTTAGGTGAAAAATTTTAGCACAATTTATGGATTACCATGCACAAAATAGAAGTGGAGATGACATTCTTCGAATGCCTATGGATGGTTATGCATTTAAGGACATGGAGGAGAAAGGGTCACACTTTAAAGAAGAACCTTGTAATCAAGCTTTCATTGTAGCAGCAGATGGTGTCAATCCATTTGGAGGATTTGGTCCTATTTACTTGGTGTATTTCTTGCTAATTATCAACAATAACATTTCCTCCATGGATGTCAATAAAGGGGGAGCCTATAAATGGTAATGAGTTGTTGAGATGGTAACTTTAGCATTAGTAGCTTATCATTTTGTATTATTTTGTTGCATAATGACTTATATTTTTCATTTTAATAGTCATGTACATTAGATTTATATATATTGCAGTAAAATGGTTATAATAGTATGTAATATTTATGTATTCATCCAACTAGGTAGAATTACCAGAGTTAGAGATGTGAGATGTATATATAGAGGCCTCTCTTATCATTGAGTTACAAAGTTATGGAATGGCGTCCTAAACTATAAGCGATCTAGATATCTAGGACAGAACAATTTCAATTTCTAAGTACAGTACTTGTATGGAAAATTCCACGGTGATGCCCCAAGGCTAACACATTTAATGGTATACTATAATGTTCGACTACACTTTACTTGATATTTAATTTTATAGAGTAGATATATTGCATGTTTTAAATAATATATTCATTATATATATTTACCAAAAATTGACATGTCTTTAATCCAATTATATGGTCTTGTGGTCTTCAAACAAAGGGAAAATTGCATGTCAATTTGTGGTCCAAAAGATGGGGAATTTAGGCTCGTTCAAAGCAAGTTTAGGAAGTGTTTGATGAGTATGACACTCCTCCTTGATTATAAGTATAGAGGCAATTGAAAAATATTTTTCAATGGGAAAGAGAACTACATCAAAACTATGAGAATGACATAGCCTATGGAGTTGGAGATATAATGGAATTAATGCATTCAAGGGTTATACACCAGATCAAATTTTTTATCTATCATATATGATATGTTTGGAATTTATATTTTTATATTGTGTTTTGTTTGCTCATCTGTAATTGACAATAATTTTCGTTGTTAATTTGTTTAACTTATATGCTTCATGAAGGTCGTCAAAGCATTAATGGCCGACTTCCATAGGGAATGAAAAGTTATCCTAGAAAATTTAGTAGGTTGTCCTACTATGAGTAGCTACAAATTGTGCATTTGTTTGATACAATGCATATCAAAAAGAATATAATAGAAATGTTATGAAAAATATTGGATGGAAGGCATGACAAAGAAAAAATTGTCAAAATTTGTAGTGATATTCAGGAAGCCAATCATGCAATGAAAAATGTCATTCAATTAAATAGTGATGGAGACCAAATTAATATAAGTTCCCTTCCTTGGTTATTAATAGAGTAGCAAAGTAATGCTATAAAAGAAGTCATACGAAAAAATTGATTTCCCATAGGTTTCTAGAGACATAAACAAAAATATCATAACAAAGGTGAATTTGGGTAGGGATGAAAATGCATGATTTGTACCTTCATTAAAGGTAATTATTACGCTTTATATTATGTATATATTTGTATCTTGGTCTTGCTTTTTAGATTGTATTATATTTTACTACTTTGGAAAAATAGAAAATGTTTTATAATTGTTGCGATGCGGTTCTACCTCTATCTCTAAACAACTTTGAGATATTAACAATGTCAAACAAGTTCTCTCTGATGCTTGGAAAATACATGGGGTAAGTAGAATATTTGTTCAGTTACGTTGTATAGATCATAATTGCTATTTGTTTTTGTGTTGTAAAGTGATATGACCAACCCATCTATTTTTGTTAAATCCTAGTTAAATATATTTTATGAATCCTTGTAGATGGTTTGTCATCCTAAAGAAATCCATAAAGAAGATATAAGAATTATTGGAGGAGGAGTTCCTTGTCTAATGTGTGAAATGCAAAGGGTGTCTACCTTAGACATTTTCAGTGCACAAATTACACACTACCTCATTACACCAAGTTTGGGGAGATTGAATTGTGTGGACCCATACACACAAGGTCAATGTGGATGGTTGAGAGGCACTTGAAATTTTTGAAGGTTTTGGTTAGACAAAGAGCACATCCTGAGGGTTCTATGGTAGAGGAATATATGGTATACCAGACCATGGTGTACATTTCTAAATATCTTCCTAAGTTTGTAGCAAACATCCATGTAGATCGCATTTTGGATCCCAACTCCATTAACAAATTTGAAAGGGAGTACCTGATGGGTAAAAGTAGATTGAGGGAAGTGAGAGGTAATTATAATAAATTTTTCATTTGGTTTTTATGCATATTGTACTTATTTAATTATTAATCTTCAATATACATCAATTATAAATTAAGGTTGTATACTGTGGTAATTAACTAATTGATGTAGACTTGGGAGGCTCAAATCAACCAACCTATCAACTTGCTTTTAAGAGGCTTCCAAAAAGTTTAGAATGACCACTTTAAACAATCCAAACAACTCTCAAAGCCTGACAAACAACATAAGTCAAATTTCACACTTTGACTCCTTGAATCCTTGTAAACCTACTAGTTTTGCCCAAAAACTCAAAACTTTCCCAAAACACTAGAAAAAAAATTGATGGTTTTAGAAACCTATTTTGGTGTTATTAAACATACTTTAAGGGAAAGTACAAGTCCTTTGTACCAAATCACCAAAATCACCCTTTCTAGGTTGTGCTGTTTAGGTTGATTAGGCCTATTTGCAAGCCTAGCTAGATCACTAAACTTATCATATGCGATGAATTTTTTGAGTCAAAGGATTTTTATGCCCTCTGACCTCCAAATCACAGAAAGATTCTACTTGTGACTGCAGTTCTCATACCAAACCCAAAAACTGTTTTAGGCCAAATCATAGAAGGTTTTATTCAAATGTCTATGCTTTCCAGAATACTCCCAGGACTCAAAACCAGCTCAAAAACAACCCATTAGGTCCACACTTTTGTGGGTGAATTAGCAAAATCAGGATCTCCCCAACCTTTTTATTTGAGGCACCTAGGCTTGAGACTCCCTCATTTCACATGCTTTTCCTAACTAATTTAGTGGACTTGGGAGGCTCCAACTCTGTCCAACCCTATAGACACCTTTAAGGAGGCTTCCAGCAAGTTTAAATTGCACCACTTTGAAATCAGAGCAAACTCTCAAAGCCCTGACAAACAACATGAATGGATTTCTACACTTTGATTTGCTAGATGCCTTCTAACGTTGCAGAGCCTAGTTTTTTATTAACTCAAAGACTTTTTCCAGGCACTTTAGAAAAAACTTGATGGTTTTAGACACCCATTTTGGTGTTATTAAACATAATTCAAGGGAAAGTACAAGTCCTTTGGACCAAATCACCAAAATCACCCTTTTTAGGTTGTGTTGATTAGGTTGATTAGGCCTATTTTACAAAGCAACTAGTCTTTAAACTTGTCATATTCCCATGAAATCTTGGGGAAGCAATTTTTATGCCTCCAAACCTCCAAATCCACACAATATTCCACTTGTACGACCAGATTCTTGCCAAACCCAAAAACTCTTGTTTTAGGCCAAAATCATGAGGGTTTATTCAATCTTGTACTTCCACAACCTCCCAGACCTAAAAACCAACTCAGACATAACCCATTAGGTCTGCACATGGGTAAAAATTTATAAAATTAGATCTTCCAAACATATTTTGTTGAAACCTAGGCTTGAACCTCTCATTTCACATGCCTCTCATTTCACATGCTTTTCTTAACTAATTGATGTAGACCTGAGAGACTCAACTCAACCAACCTATTAACCTGCCTTTAAGAGGCTTCCAACAAGTTTATAATGATCACTTTAAACAATCCAAATAACTCTCAAATTTTGACAAACAACATAAGTAAGATTTCACACTGACTCCTTGAATCCTTGTAGTAGTGCAAACCTACTAGTTTTGCCCAATAACTCAAAACTTTCCCAAAACACTAGATAAAAACATGATGGTTTTAGACACCCATTTTAGTATTATTAAACATACTTCAAGGGAAAGTACAATTCCTTTGGACCAAATCACCAAAATCACCCTTTCTAGGTTGTGCTGATTAGGTTGATTAGGTCTATTTTACAAAGCAACTAGTATTTAAACTTGTCATATGCAAATGAAATCTTTGGGAAGCAATTTTTATGCCTCCAAACTTCCAAATCCACAAAAATATTCCACTTGTACGACCAGATTCTTGCCAAACCCAAAAACCCTTGTTTTAGGCCAAAATCATGAGGGTTTATTCAATCTCGTACTTCCATGACCTCCCAGACCTCAAAGCCAACTCAGACACAACCCATTAGGTCTGCACATGGGTAAAAATTCATAAAATCAGATCTCCCAAACATATTTTGTTGAAATAGAGGCTTGAACCTCTCATTTCACATGTCTCTCATTTCACATGTTTTTCTTAACTAATTGATGTAGACCTGGGAGGCTCAACTCGACCAACCTATCAAACTACCTTTAAGAGGCTTCCAACAAGTTTATAATGACCACTTTAAACAATCCAAGCAACTCTCAAATCCTGACAAACAACATAAGTCAAATTTCACACTTTGACTCCTTGAATCCTTGTAGCAATGAAAACCTAGTAGTTTTTCCCAAAAAATTAGACAAAACCTTGATTTTTTTAGACACCTATTTTGGTGTTATTAAACATAATTCAAGGGAAAGTACAATTCCTTTGGACCAAATCACCAAAATCACCCTTTCTAGGTTGTGTTGATTAGGTTGATTAGGCCTATTTTACAAAGCAACTAGTCTTTAAACTTGTCATATGCCCATGAAATCTTGGGGAAGCAATTTTTATGCCTCCAAACTTCCAAATCCACAAAAATATTCCACTTGTACAGCCAAATTCTTGCCAAACCCAAAAACCCTTGTTTTAGGCCAAAATCATGAGGGTTTATTCAATCTCGTACTTCCACGACCTCCCAGACCTCAAAACCAACTCAGACACAACCCATTAGGTCTACACATGGGTAAAAATTCATAAAATCAGATCTTCCAAACATATTTTGTTGAAACCGAGGCTTGAACCTCTCATTTCACATGTAAATTCTCTAATTTTCCTTAAAAAGGCTACAAAACTCTTTAGTGCAAGACTCAAACTCATAACTCATAATTTCATTTTTTTTTATATAGTTGGTCGAGAGTAAGATGCACTACATTTGCATGTCGCAAAAAATCTTGATTGGATGACAGTATGGATTGAACGATGTCAACAATCTAGTTGCACATTAACATGGGAAGGTGTGGCTTCATTGGTTAAAGAAGCTCATTGTAATGGAGATTCCAATGTTACACCAAAGGAAGTTGATTTAACATATGGTTTAAGAGATAAATAGGTACATATAAATATATTAATCACCCATATTATTTAATTATTTTTAATTATATTGATGTATATATATGTTTGGGAATTTTTCTTTACATACATTTGGCCAAAGAATAAATATGTTTATCAACTGATGATATTACGAAATGAATTTTTCATGTTTGACATATTGCATTCCTGGAACATTTCCTAAGGCCCTATAGTTAGAAGTGGTTGTGGGTGAATAAAGGGTTGGACGTGCTGAGAGCTTGTTGGGACCAATATGATTCTTTTGGGGTGTTTGTCAGAGTGTGCACATCATGGTCCTGGAGGAATTGTTGGGTTTGGATGGTATGTAGAGTTGACTTTCAGATACTTCCAATTGGTTCACTGGGTTACTATGTTTTGCTGGAATTGGGTAGAAAGTCTAGGCTTGGTGAGAGTTTGCCATTGGGTGTGCAGGGGTTAGACAGGCGACTGGAAATCAGGCCTATGAACCTTTAGTCCAATGGGGCAGGTGTTTTACTCAGGAGGACCTGGGTAGTGGGTTTGGGTGGTTGGTGTTAGGGCATGGAGTCAGGGGAGAGACTGACCGAGTACTCATTTGGTGAGGAGAATAAATTTGAGATGAATCGTCAGGTCGTGGGTTGGTGGTATTTTTGAGAGGTATTTAGAAGGGAGGAACTTTGAATAAAGAATAGGGGTTGTATAGAGATGATATCCATGTGGATGATGACATTATTGAAACTGATATCAATGACATGATGATATGACCAATCTTTACAATGTCAAATTTGGATCAGATGATACAGACAAAGAGTTGGATGAAGAAAAAGATCAATGACATTGAAATGTATGAGTTATGTGATTGTATTATCTATTTGATATTCATTTCTTGATAGAATTATATTTGACTTATGTGGTTACATAATTAATTCATGATGTTTTTAATTTTTATGCCATTACATAATTAATTCATGATGTATTTTTTAATGTTTAATTTTAATTCATAATGTTACAACTATTGTAGTTCTCCTATAAATTTCCATATGATCATAATGAATAGTGTTTTGGGAAATTTCATGAAAGATGACACATTGATCGTAGTAGTGAAATAATTGTGAAGTTGTTTAGATTTTTTAGACCAATCACCCTTCGCAATGTCATTTTTAGGATCATCTCCAATTTGATTACTAGGACACATAAGGTTGGATTTGATTGGCTTATCTTGGAGCAACATTGTGGCTTTGTGTAATGTGAGCAAATTTTGGATGGGGTAGTTGCTATTGCTAAGGTGGATCACTCCTTTTTGTGAAGGCCACACACTTATGATTGGGTCAAGTGTTCTTTTCTTTAGAAAATTCCTATTTCCTTTTTGATAGGTTATGATTTGATTAGATGGGTTATGAAGCGCTTATTTCAAGTAATTTATGTCTATTTTAATTTGTAATTTATTAAATTCAAACACATCCAATATTATGTCCCTTTCTTTAATTGATTATTATGTTATTTAATTATTAACTCAAATGACACCTCCAATTTAACTGTATATATCTAATTGAATATATCTAAAGTGTTGAACATTTTTAGATCAAATTAAGTAATTAACTCAAACAACTTTTCCAATTTAACTAACATCTAATTTTAAGATATTAAACAAATATGATTTATGAAAGAAGTATATTGGCATGAAATTAAATAAGATTTGTATTCCAATGTAAAAACTACAAATAATGGAAAAAATTCTTTCAACACAAACTATTATGTAGTAGTCAATTAAAATGAAAAAGCTTACTCTATATTAGTTAGGATACACAACTAAGAAAATGATCTAAATAGTCTAATAATTTGACCATTAGCATATAGCAATTTCTATAGAGTTGTAGATCTCTTCCATTTCAAAAACATAAAACAATATTAGGTAGATAATCAAACATCTTTCATTTCTATAGTGACTTATTTATCCTAGAGAAACTAAGTATATAGTATACAAATAAAATGAACAAACCCACAACTACCCCTATTTTGAAGGAGTTTAGTTTTCTCCCCTTCCTGATCTCCCTAATATTGTCTAATTATTTTAAAGAGACCATAAAACACTATTTTTAGAAGGCTTGACATTAGAGAGATAGAGAAGAGGGGGAGAGAAGGAGAGATAGGTTGAAGAGGAAGAGAGAGAAGAGATGGAGATAGATAGGTAGAAAGGGGAGGGAGAGGGAGGGAGGCTGATATGTAGAAAGGGAGAGAGAAAAGGAATATAGAGGCTGAGAGGGAGAGATAGCTCAATATATAGAGGGAGAGGGGGAGGAGACATAGAGACTGAGTTTAGTTCTCTCTGCTCTTCCCATATATCTCCATCTCTCTTCAGCTATCTCCCCCCCTCTCTATCTCTCACCATCTCTCCCCTCCTATATATCCCCTATCCATTGACTCTCTGCTCTCCACTCTTTTCCTTTCTCTTCCCATATATCTCCATCTCTCTTTCTCTCTTCCCATATATCTCCATCTCTCTTTCTCTTAGAGCACATGCTCTATCTCTATCTCTCTCTCTGCATCCCCCTCTACTAAATCTCTCTATATCCACCCACCTCTTTTACCATGTCTCTCCCTCTCCCTCCCTTATATATTGGGCTATCTTGCCCTCTCTCCCTATCTTCTTCTCTCTCCCTTTCTACATATCACTCCCAGGACCATGGCACTATTTTTAGGGCTTGACGTGGAGATATGGAGAGGGAGAGGAGGGCGAAGGAAGGGGGAGAGGAAGGGGATAAGATATGGGTGAAAGGGAGGCGTGCATGTAGGGAGAGATGGGGGAGAGGAGATAGCTCAATATATATAGAGGGAGGAGAGACATATAAAGAGGGGGTGTCTGAAGTTATAGGGGGATGGGAGAGAGAGAGATAGAGATATATGGGTGAAGAGATGGAGATATATGGGAGAGAGAAAGGAAGAGGTGGAGATAGAGAGTGGGATGGGGGATATAGGGGAGAGTGAGATGGTGAGATAGGGGGAGATAGCTGAGAGGAGAGAAAGGAGAGGGAGGTGATATGTAGAAGGGAGAAGATAGGGGAGAGAGGGAGATATAGCTCAATATATATAGAGGGAGAGGGAGAGACATAGAAAGGGGGGGATTTTAGTTTTCTCCCCTTCCTGATCTCCCTAATATTGTCTAATTATATTAAAGACACCATAAAACACTATTTTTAGAAGGCTTGACAATAGAGAGATAGAGAAGAGGGGGAGAGATGGAGAGATAGGTTGAAGAGGAAGAGAGAGAAGAGATAGAGATAGATAGGTAGAAAAGGGAGAGAAAGGAGAGGGGGAGAGTGAAAGCGATATGTAGAAAGGGAGAGAGAAGAAGATAGGGGAGAGAGGGAGAGATAGCTCAATATATATAGAGGGAGAGGGAGAGACATAGAAAGGGGGTGATATAGAGAGATTATAGAGGGGGATGGTGAGAGAGAGAGATAGAGATATATGGGTCGAAGAGAAAGAGAGATGGAGATATATAGGAAGAGAAAGGAAGAGGTGGAGATAGAAATTAGATGGATAGGGGAGGATATATATAGGGAGGGAGATGGTGAGAGATAGAGAGGGGGGAGATACTTTAAGAGGGGGAAAGGAGAGATGGAATTTGAAGGAAAGAGAGAGAAAGGGGGAGGAGGGAGATAGCTCAATAGATAGAGAGGTGACATAGATAGTGGAATAGAGATAATTATATTAATTATATTATAATAATTATAATATTATATTAATATTATAAATTTAGCTAATATTATATTAATTATATTATAATAATTATATTAATTATATATAATTTATTATGTAAAATTTAACATGGCACCACAATTTTCATTTTAATTGACATAATCTAAAAACCTAGCTTGTCAAGAGAAGTGAGTTGCGCGCCAGCGGAGGAAAGGTTGCAGGAAGCCACAATTTTTGCGATTTGTTTTGTCATGAAGGCCTCTGCATCTTGTCCATTGCCAAAATGGTCTGTATATTTCATCTGAAATTTATGAATCAGAGTGCTTTTGGGTTTTTTATTTGATTTGGTTTGTGAATATTACTCTTTGTGATTGTATTTTGTATATTTTTCTTCAATGCCGGTGGGACAAACCATAACTCAGTGCTTTCAATCACTTTGCAAATCCATTATTGGTGACTCTGTTGTTTGCTTGTGAGAATCACAAGTTGAAATGCATGTCTATTGTTTGCAAGTGAGAATCACAGTTCACCGCATTGTTTATGCTACGATATTTGGGTCCCAAACTAGACATCATCCTTTTTCACAATCACACAAGCTACCCTATTGCAAGGAGAACACATACATGTCTATGCTACGAAATTTTTCATACATGTCTACCAAAGCATTTTATCAAACATTTCACTACCTTGCTGCTATGGGCTAAAAGCCTAAAACAAGTGCTTTTGAACAAGCTATGGGAAAAAATCTATCAAAGCATAATAGCAATAGCATATACAAGGCACTGAACTGTTTGGAAAAATGCCTCAAAGAATTGTGGGCTCATGGTGATGGAATGCCATGATGAATGCCTATGGCTATGGATTGTCATGGCATTCCATCTTCATGAGACTACATTTCTTTAGGCATTTTTTCAAACAGTTCATTGCCTTGCTATGCTACGACATTTTTCATACATGACTACCAAAGCATTTTAACAAACAACTTAAACTCTTCAATCTTTCTAAGACAAGCTCTTGGGAATATTTTTATTACCTATAATTATCCTTGAAAAAAAACAAGAGCAAGTTCATTGTTGACAAAAGGCATATATGCAAGGATACCAACATATGCCTCACTAGAATGAGAGTCCTCCAATTTGTCAAGAATCTCATCTAAAGTATCAAAATCATTCTCATAAATTTTTCTATTGTCTATTTTATTATTTCCTACACAATCAAGAATGAAATTCTATTAGCTACAAGTCTATTAATATTCCTAAGAATTTTTGGGCCATGCCTTCTTTCATGACCATCCATTTTACATAGAAAGCAAGCATTCAAACCTCTCAAAACTTCAATATCATGTTTAGTTTGATTATCACTCAATTGAAAGCACAAAATATGTAGAATACACTCATCAGATTTGAGAGATATAAAAACCCTAGAGTTAAGATCTGGAAGAGTAGACCTTGTTTCTTCCACTTGCAACACATTACCCAAAGATTCAAGGAATTCAGGGATAAAAGTTCACTTCTAAGTAGAGATATTTTATAATTCTAACCACCTTAACATATAATTGGCTAAAGCATTACATAGGGTAGAATAAAGGGTTCAAAGATGGACCTAAAAACAAAATTTCCCATATTCTAAAACTCTTTCTTTTAAAAATCTTGATTGCATACCATGATTTTTGAAGAAGAAAGTGAATAAATCTTTATGCATCATTCTATAGAAAGAAACATAGATTCCCATAAAACTTGGGAAACCACAAACACAAAAATCTAGAAATGAAATAGGGTTGATAAAATAAACATGACACACAAAAATATAAGTTCAAAGAATCACACCAATTACTCTTTGTGATTGTATTTTGTATAATTGTATTCAATGCTGGTGGGACAAACCATAACTCAGTGCTTTCAATCACTTTGTAACTCAATTATTGGTTACTTTGTTGTTTTCCTGTGAGAATCACAAGTTGGAATGCATGTATGTTGTTTGCAAGTGAGAATCACAGTTCAATGCCTTGTCTATGCTATGACATTTTTCATACATGTCTACCAAAGCATCTTATCAAATAGTTCACTGCCTTGCTTCTATGGGATAAAAGCCTAAAACAAGTGCTTTTGAACAAGATATGGGAAAAAATATATCAAAACATAATAGCAATAGCATAGACAAGGTAGTGAACTATTTGGAAAAATGCCTCAAAGAATTGCGGTCTCATGGTGATGGAATGCCATGACGAATGCCTATGACTATGGATTGTCATGGCATTCCATCTTCATGAGACTACATTTATTTGAGGTATTTTTTCAAACAGTTCATTGCCTTGCTATGCTACGATATTTTTCATACATGACTACCAAAGGATTTTATCAAACAATTCACTGCCTTAATGATATGGCTAAAAGCCTAAAGTAGGTGCTTTCAAACAAGCTATGGATGCTTGGAAAAAAATTGTCTAAGCATAATAGTAAGCAATAACATAGAAAAGGCAATGAACTGTTTGAAAAAATGCCTCAATGGTGATGGAATGCCATGATAGAATATACATGGTGTTCATATCCAAGGCAGGTGAACTATTTGAAAAAATGCCTCAAAGAAATGTGGTCTTGGGCATGGTGATGTCATAGAGAACTAGAACATTGATGCAACCCTCATCCTACCTTAAAAACATACCAAAGAGTCTCCTAGAAATTAGACATGAGATTTAGATGAGCTTAAACAGGTACAACTACTCAGCATAAACTTATGATGACTTAGGTCTGGGACACACTCCTCCCGTTAACCAACGCCATATGGGTTTATCGGTGGATAGATGAACCACACCTCACACATGCATGCAATTTATGTCTATTGGATGTTCTAGCGATGAAATTATAAGATTAATCCTTAATGTCACCTTGGGATCACATCACTGCCGAAGGCTTCATCAACATCTGAGTCACGGGTACCACCAAATGGGTGTTATTTTAGACCTGTCTTCCTTGGCCGAGGGAAATTCAAAGGAGGGAGAGGGAGAAGCAAGACATGTAGTGAATCCACAAGGGGAGATCAACTATAGAGATCAAAATATTAGAGAAAATTTTGTAAATGCATGGAATTTTTTCTTCTGCAAGGGGTCATGTTCTATGATGTGAGTGAGAGAATAGAAGTGACATCCAGTGCCCTTGAGGGTATAAACATGTACACCAAAATGGGTTACCAGGGAACTTCCTCAATAAACACTGATTTTTGTGTCAACGAGAGGATATATTACATAACACCATCGTCATTACATGGTTTCGGCCTATTTTGCATGGATAGCATAAAGGTCTGTTACGAAAAAGTTACTAAATTGATGGAGTATGTCGGACCTTGTTACAGTTACAAAGATTGGATGCAACTGGTTCAATATACACGAAGTATGCGTAGGTATGCACTATTAGAAAATTATATACAACTAAAAGATAAGGATCAAAACCGAAGGTGGCCATGTACATTGTTGGAGGCCAAAGCATCGGGGAATATTGCGGGGTTTATAAAATGAGTACGACACAGGTCCAATGGAAAATAAAGCAACCCAATTGCATATTTGAGGCATCGCGAGGAAATATGTATTTGTATGTGTGATAAAATCAATAACTATGGGGAAGAGTTTGCTAGCGATTACAATTTGAATCCTTGGGGTACAGGCATATAATTACATGGGGTAGATGCGTACTATATACCATTTGCCAACTCAATTAAGACTCAAATGTTTTATTATGTTTTTTTGCGTAAGTCTATTGGTTTCATTTTGGTAGTGTTTTTTTATATTTAATTTTTGTCATAGTGGGACATTGATTGTACGGGGAAGGCTCTGACCCAGACCACAGATCGCAATGCATCTTCAAGCGCTTCTACCCAACATGTTTACCTCATTGTTATTGTAAAAATTATATACAAGCAAAATGTTTTATTATTATGTTTTTTTCATAGGTTTATTGGGTTAATTTTGATAATGTTTTTAATATTCTTGTTACAGTCAACTAATCAGGGAAAGGCACCATCAGTAGAGGAGATCATCCATAGGGTCGAGGTGAAGTCATTGTTATTGGATGATGACATCGCATATTCAACAAACCCTCTCGATATGATAAGGAAGACACAAAGAAAATGCAATGAAGAAGTCCTTCAATTGTTATTCATAGTGTCTCAAACAAATGAGATAAGAGAGAGGGTTAAATATTGACTGAGAGAGTACAAAACTTGCAAGTAAGTTGTCATGAGGTCTTTAATTATAATTTCATTCATGGTTTTATAATTTGTACTCTTTTATGTCATGAACTAAATATGTGTTGTTTTTATAGGATTTTTTTTGTTCTCATGATACTGTTGTGCATGATCAAGGTACTGCAGGTGCTGCCCACATAGTAGGGGTTGGTACAAGTGTCCATCTTGATCTTTCTGCACATACATCAGATCATCCAACCCCATCATTTGTGCCTATATTGTAGATTGAAATGTCAGCAACACATAGCATGCAGGGATCAGGTAGTACTCATAATGCAGAGGCGACTAGTAGTGGTGATGTTTTAGCAGCACTTCCTAGATCTTCCCGTATTACTAGTACTGGAAAATTTCTGGTCACATTTGTGGTGACCAAGGATTTTGTTCCCATAAAGATAGAGAAGGTCCTAGGTAATTTAAAATGTTTTAATTATTATTATATATAATCCAATTAAAGTTTACTTATTGATCACTCTTTTTAGACTAATGATCCCATGATCATTTTGTAGGAAATGATGTTTTTTATAAACATCTAGGTGATATAACATTGGATCTCTTTGGGCACACCATACGTACATGGTGGAATTCCCAAAATCAAGATTTAAAGGATGAGCTTATTAACCATTTATTTGTGTTGTTCGGTGATAAAACATTCAATAAACCAAGTCCCTTAAGAGAAACTGAGTACATATCTAAAAGTATGTGAGGGACCAATATAGGTCACATTTAGAGAGAGAAAGAAAAAAAAAGTATGAGACATCCCCACATGGTTTGAGGAGAGGGAGTGGAAGGAACTTTGGTGTCGAGGATGGAAAGGAGAGAATTTCGAAAAGAAAAAGGAAAAGAGACACCACCGGACCAAGGAAGGTATGTGAAACTATCAACAATGTAATTATATACTGATTACTCTTTCTTTTTACATAATCTAACGTATTTCAAATTTTTCATAGGTTGCACATCAAGGCAATAAAGGGCAAAGGAACTGAAAAACACGAGGGTAACCCACAAACTTAGCTTTGAGGGTGGTTATATGAAATTAGTACGCACAAATTGTAAGTATCAATAAATGAAATATTGCATCAAATAATAGAGTGCAAACAATTTTGGTTTTATCACACCATAGAAGAAATTCATGATCTTATGCAAAGTCAGTTTCTGAGATTCAATGGAAACACCAGGAGATTTCCTTCTAGCATGGCTATGAAGTCGTGGCTGAATGCCTAAGAGTCTTGACTGGGAAAACACAATCTTCCACTGCATTTGACACGCAGGTAAATAAAC